>VWZE01023920.1:2116-12734 GCA_013396675.1 Eubucco bourcierii | reverse complement strand
ATTGTTTTGGTTAGTGTTCCCAAACAATTCTCCAGCAAGCGTATGAGTGAAGTAGACATCATGTTTTCCTTTCACAGCCTATAGTGTAATTTTCTCTATTAAAATATTCTAATTAGCCTCAAACCAGCACAGTCTGACATGCACATGGAGAAAGAATATTCTAGTACCAGCATGTTCACCAAGGGCGGGTCATGTCTGACACATTTGGTGGCTTTTTATGAAGATGTCACAGCGACAGTGGACAAGGGAAGGGCAGCTGATGTCATCTACCTGGACCTGAGTAAGGCATTTGACTCTGTCCCACATGACATCCTGGTCACCAAACTGGAAAAACATGGACTGGATGGGTGGAGCACTGTTGGATAAGGAATTGGTTGGATGGTCGCACACAGAGAGTGTTGATCAAGGGCACAATGTCCACCTGGAGACCAGTGCCAAGTGGTGTCCCTCAGGGGTCAGTGCTGGCACCAGTGCTGTTTAACATCTTTGTCAGTGACATGGACAGAGGAATCAGTGCACCCTCAGCAAATGTGCAGATGGCACCAAGCTGTGTGGCACAGTCGACTTGCTAGAGGGCAGAGATCCATCCAGAGGGACCTGGACAGTCCGCAGAGGTGGGCCCAGGCCAACCTCATGAAATTCAACAAGACCAAGTGTAACGTTTTGCACGTGGGTAGGCACAATCCCAAGCACAACTCCAGGCTGGGTGGGGAAATGGCTAAGTGTAGCCCTGAGGAACAGGACCTGGGGGTCTGGGGTGATGAAAAGCTCAACATGAGCCTGCAGTGTGAGTGCAGTCCAGACACCAACCGAGTGCTGGGTTGCAGCAAGAGCTGTGTGGGCAGCAGGGCAAGGGAGGGGATTCTGCCCCTTTGCTCTGCTCTCCACCTGGAGTCCTATGTGCAGTTCTGGAGCCCCCAGCACAGGAAGGACTTGAAGTGTTGGAATGGGTCCAGAGGAGGCCACAAAGATGTTGAGAGGTCTGCAGCAGCTCTGCTATAAGGACAGGCTGAGAGAGTTGGGGTTCTGCAGCCTGGAGAAGAGAAGGCTTCCAGACCTTGGAGTAGCCTTCCAGTATCTGAAGGGGGCTACAGGAAGGCTGGGAAGGGACTATTGACAAGGACTTGTAATGACAGGACAAGGGGCAATGGGTTTGAACTGGCAGAGGGGAGATTGAATCTGGATGTAAGGAGGAAGTTCTTTGCAATGAGGGTGGTGAAAGACTGGCACAGGTTGCCCAGGGAGGTTGTGGCTGCTCCCTCCCTGGAGGTGTTCAAGGCCAGGTTGGAGGAGGCCTTGACTGACCTGTACTAGTGGGAGTTGTCCCTGCCTATGGCAGGAGTTTGGAACTGGATGATCTTTGAGGTCCCTTCCAACCTTACCATTCTATCACTCTATGTTAAAAAAAAGCACCAGTGCTGAGCCTGAGCAACTCATGTTGGCTCTGAAATTGTTCTTCTCTGTTAGGAAGGAAATAAACAGACAAATTCCCCTGTGTTTATTTTTGTTATTTTTAAAACACAGTTTCCTTGCTTGAATCAGTCTTCCACTGTCTGATTTTAGCATACACATTGGGCAGGACATATTTGATGCCTTAAAAAAAATGTTTGGGCATCACACTTTGGGACATTTTTAATGTTCATGGCATCGTCAGGTCGAAGGTTGGATGAGATGATCTTGCAGGTCTTTTCCAAACAAAACAGTTCCGTGACTGTAAATAAAGTTTTCAAACCATTTCAGCATTAGAGAGCTCAGACAACAGCACTGCTGTTAGATCAGCCAAAAATTAAACATTTGTGACTAGACAAAAACTGGTGTCAAATTCTGCTGTTCCATTTTCATGCAAATCTGCTACAGGATTTCAGAGCAGCTTTTCATGAGATCAGAGCTGCCATACTGGGTCAGGAAATTTTTCCAGCTGTATCTTGTCTCAGACAGTGGTCATCAACAGACCCTTAGGAGAGCAGTATAAGGCTATGATCTTTCAAAACCGCAATGTCAGAAGCTGTCTTATCTGTGTCTCATATAATAAGACTATGAAGCTGCTTCTGAGCTGCCATTGTGCTTGGCACAGCAATATAAAGAAATACTTATTTCAGCTTGCCATAACTGAGTTCAGTTCTCAAGACATTTCATTGTGCTAAAAATGGGGCAGACTTAGACTGATCATCCAACGACAGATGCCCTGCCAAGTCCTGGAAGTCATAACCACTCTGGTCTGGAGATTAGACATGGAGCTGCTTTCTGTCAGTTCAAGCTTCTACCAGCATAAAAGTCCTGCTTCTTCACTGCATAATCATACAAAGCAAATACTGTCTCATGGTCCACCTGAATGCATTGAGGATCAGATGCTGCCATGGTTTATCTTTACAACAGATAGAACTGTATTAGCCCTAGGGAGGCCAAAGCAAAGGGGAAAACTAAGTGTAGTAAGGTAGTGTAAGTTGTTTTATCATTATTCTTTGGAATTATGCAATATATCTACAAGCTAAAATACAATTAATACTTTTTTCTGTAGAACATCTTTCATCTAACATCCACCTTTTCACATTTTACAGAACATAAACTTGCTGCATTTCTGTAATTTGTGCCAGCCAGCACAATTAAAGCCCTTACAAGCCTTTATGAATTAAGTTTTTTTTGCATTTCAGCATAAAGAGGAAGATGACAGAAGAAAGTTAGCAGAGTCAGATGAATGGAGCACCTCTGTGGATGTTGCACAGGGCATTTTTACTGGCAGCAGAAGTGAAAAATGAGAGTTTTCAGTATTTATAATACTGATACCCTGGAAAAAAATAATTAAAATTATTATTCTCTCAAAAGCATCAAATACCAATAAAAAACCCAAAACAACTCTTTTCCTGTATGTGTTATGTGATATATTGGAAAAACTGTGCTTGAAGTCCAAACAGCAAATTAGAAAATTACTTGCTACCTGAAAATAAAAAATCTTATTCTCATTGTAACAGTGAAACTCAGCCTTCTGCAGAACACTCAGTTGCTTTTTTTTTTTCCAGCTCAGTGGCTTATAAAAACCTGATACATAAGCTTCATAATAGACTTAATATTTTTTTGAGGTTGCCCAGTCTCACAGGGTTTGTGCAGGAAGACATCAGAGTAAAGGCTTATAGTGTCCAAGACTACTCCCATTCACAAAGCCCAAATGAAAAGGGATTTGCATGGAGGCAGTAAGGCAGGTTAAGAGCAAGGATGAATCTTCCTTTCAACTTGAAGGCAGAGAGTGAGGTAATTTGCAGTTCCTAAACATAATCTCTGAACTATTCCACAGCAGCCCTGCTAATATGAGCACACATCCTGTGAGGATATGGGGACACAACTCACTCCAGCATCAGGAGCAAAAAATTCTTGTGGTTACTGCTTCTTTTCCTATATTCTCTATCCCAGGTGGGCAACTGAAATTCTGCATTTCTGGTGCATTTCCTTCCAGCTTCCCCTGGTCATGCAGAGAGCTGCAGGAGCTGGATAAAGGCTTTGAGAATGCCAGCTGAGAAATGGAAGAGTGAGGGAGCAGGGATTGCTTCATGCTATCTGCTTCCTTCACCTTTTTTTTTTTTTTTTTTTCTTTTTCATTGATTACTTTAATACTGTGACTGCAGCATGGGGAGAATGAGATAATTGAGCACCCTGACCTCTCACAAGCTTTTATACAATGAAAATTTATATATGCACAAAGATACATGAATATATATACAGATACCTCTGTGAATGTAGTTAAATGTGTGTTCCTGTAGATCCATGCATCCATTCACATACAAAACCATGCTGAAGCAGAATGTGTCTTGTCCCACTGCATCAGACATTCCAGTCACAGAAATTCACTCCCACAGATATAAACAGATCCGGTCCCTGCTCAGTGTTCTTATTAAGTCCCTGTCACCCAATGACGAGATAATTCATGATCATAAACCAAAGAATTAAGGTAGACAAGGATTGAATCTGCTGTACATACAGGTAGCTCTGGGTCTTGTTTCATAGGATGTCTAAGTTTTATATGAGAAAAAAAATTCTTCTCCTTCACATTCACTCCAAGCTCATCCTGTGGGCATTTGAAAGCTACCCTAACGTTATCAGCACTAATGTGTGCAGCTGTATAAACTTGCATTAGCAGATTTCTTGTTAGCCCACATCAGCCTCATGCCTAAATGATCCCTGCTTCCTCAGGAAGTGCATTGGAAACTAACACACTTAAAAATTCACTTCAAATGAGAAAAAAAGGATGTTTCTGTGGTAAAACAATGTTGCAGCCAGAGACATTGCCTTTATGTTTTCACACGTGCTGAAAACTTTGGGACTGGACCCCATTAGATGACCAACTGGGAGCTGATGCGGCTGAATGTTTCTCATCAGTCTGGCTCTCCTAGCTCCCCAGGAATCTGCTCCCTGGAGCTTCAGGTGGAGAGTTTGCAGATTCAGACAGACAGAACACACTGGGAAACTACCTCTTAATTCTCAAAAATGGAAACCCTGTGAATATTGTTCCTGCTTTTCAGAAGCACATTTTGGATCTGAAGAACCCGCTCTGTGACCCACGTAATAAATACTTTTTCAGTGAAAAAAATTCTGTTATCTTTAAACCTTTGCCTTTCCCTAGGGTTTCTATGTGCTCCCAAGAACAACAGCGTGTTGAGAGACTGAAAAGCTGAAATCCTGGCCACTTATTCTAGGTGAAAAATCTGCTGTAGAGAAAATCAAAGTGGATTTTGTTTCTTGGGTTATTTTTTTGGTTTGTTTTGCTTTTTTTCTTTTCTGGTAAAGACCACTAAGATCATCACGTCCAACCATCAGCTTAATGCTACAAGAGTCTTTCCCACTTCTGTTCACATCTGCTCTCTGAGTCTCAGGAGACTCTGAAACATATGGAATTGTTCCAGCACTATTTTTCAATCCATGCTTGCTGCTATTCTGCTCACTGTAACATGGAAATGACACATCGTTCTTTTAAATTAGGGAGCACAGCACTGCAAGGATCACAATAGTTTTAGCTGACATCTTTTCTTAGTGAAAATGCATATATATATATATATATGCATTGGGTTTAGGCAAGGAATAATGCACAAGTTTGGCACATAAAAGAGAAAGGGACAGATAAGTGCTGTGAATGAACGCAAAATTAATAATGGATATTAATTTTTATATAGAATCATAGAATGATTAAGTTGGAAGGGACTTCAAAGATCAGCCAGCCCCACCCCCCTGCCATAGGCAGGGACCCCTTCCACTATTACAGGTCACTCAAGGCCTCCTCCAGCCTGGCCTTCAACACCTCCAGGGAGGGAACAGCCACAACCTCCCTGGACAACCTGTGCCAGTGTCTCACCACCCTCATTGCAAAGAACTTCCTCCTAACACCCAGTTTCAATCTCCCCTCTGCCAGTTTAAACTCATTGCCCCTTGTCCTGGCATTGCAAGACCTTGGCAATAGTCCCTCCCCAGGCTTCCTGTAGCCCCCTTCAGATCCTGGAAGGCTAATAAAAGGTGTCCTGGAAACCTTCTCTTCTTCAGGTTGCAGATCCCCAACTCTCTCAGCCTGTCCTCATAGCAGAGTTGCTGCAGCCCTCTGAGCATTGTGGTGGCCTCCTCTGGACTCGTTCCAACAGTTCCATGTCCTTCCAATCCAGGTAGATTGTAAATAACTATGAAAATTGTTTATTAATATTAAATCTCACCAGAAAACTTATTTACAAGGTTCAAAACACATGGTTTGGAAATTTATGCATACAGGAAAAAGGCAAAACTGGAACACTCTAAGAGGCACCCAGCAAACACATACGTTTTTATTGGAAGAGAAGGTTCCTGCAGTTACTACACTGCTGGCAGTTCATTATCCTACTTAGCCACTGAATGGACTCAGGAAGTTCCTTTCTGCTTATGGCAGAAAGCAATTAGTGATTACAAGAGGCTTTAAGTATTTATTCACGAAATATTATCAGACAGTTTAGAACTGGAGGGGTTTCTGTGGGTTGTCTCCAAGCCATTAGAGGCCTTGGAGTTTTCCCAGTCTCTTTTCTCAGACGGTTGGAGTCTGACACAGTCTCTGACCTGGTTCCTCTTGACTCCCCGTTCAGCCTTGCAGAGGGGCAGGCAGGATGCAATGCCATGTGCAGGCTTGGCACAATGTCAGGCTGGTTGTGCAGGCCGAGTGCCTGCAGGTATTTAGAGCCTGTGCCTGGTAAGCTCTTGGGAGGCAGTTTCCAGGCAGTTCAGGATACAACAAGGCAATAGGTAAGCATGGATGCAATGGCAGAAAGCAGATACAAGGGCAGAGCACATCTTGGGCTCCCTGCTCATCTCCTTTTATCAATACATTCCAAGACTAATGGGTCTTTGGACACAGAACAGCCAATCAGAATGACAGTTAGCCAAACTTGTCCATATCAGGTGCAGCCATAGGCTTGCTCTACCCGAATTTGGGCAGAGCACAGGCCTTGCACAAGCCAAGCTGTGTACGTTGTTTACTGCAGGGTTCGAAACAAGTCTGGGCAAACCACAGTCCTCAGACTCAGAGGCTCCAGGTTCTTTGTCCTCTTTGTCCTCTTTCCAAAGGCTGCTTCTCCCCAAAGCAGAAGGAGGGAGAGTAGAAAAAGATGTCTGGGCAAGCCAGGACATATAAAAGCCTACTTTGGCCTGCTTAGGCCTACCATGCCAATAAGAGTTGCAGAAAGAGTAAGAGATTTTGGAGGCAAGACTTTAGCAGTCAAATTGTTCATCTTAATGAGATCTCTGCACACATCACTCACAAGACTGCCAGGTATCTTTGACTAAAACTTCAGCAGACTAGGTCTTGGCTGTAAGTTTGACATGCCTGGCCAGAGAGTTCACATTCCTGTTTTTCACACTCTATAGGAAATCATCGGACTTTGAAGCTAAAAAAAAGACATGGTAACATCTAACTAAAAAAAGAGCATGGCAACATCTAAGGACCTCATGCATAATGCAGAACTGGTATCTGTCCTATTTGAAATCCTGTTCTTCCTTTTGGTTTTGAACAAGTTCGTATCTTTTGGAGAAGCAACCACTCCATATTTTATTATCTGCAGGGCTAGCACTATGTGCTAAGTAATTTTTTTAATTGATTCTGAAGATGCATGCATTTTCTAAATGCCTGCTATTCGAATTATCACTCAGGTTGGAAAAGACCTTTAAAATCATTGAGTCCAGCCATTAAGTAACTACTACCAATCATCTAGTCTAACCATTAACCTAATACTACCAAAACCATTAACCTAACACTACCAAATCTACTGCTAAACTGTATCTGTAAGCATCACATCTACAGTTTGATCTCAGATGACATCTTCCAGTCTGATGGTGCCTTCTGATCTTATGTGCTCCTGAGTTTCTCCCTTGCAGATTCAATGTTCACTGAATTTCATGAGATAAGATCAAGTATAGAAGTTTGGTTTGGGGGCAGAGGGAAGGAAGGATTTAAGCTTGGCTTCCTGGAGTTTCAGGAAATGCAGAGAAGGGTCTATTGACTTTTCTCATCCAAAAGTTTAGATACAAAATTTAAATTTAGCAGCTTCAGAAGGTGGTGTGTATTTTATAATTTCCTAGAATCAAAGAATTGTTTCAGTTGGAAAAGACCTCTGAGATCACTGAGTCCAACTATCAGCCTAAGACCACTCTGGCCATTAAAACACATCCCAAAGTGCCATACCCACAGGAGTAAACACAGCAGAACAACAAAATTTAAAGAGATTTTTCTTTGACATTTCCTAAACATCAGTTTAAGAGCAACATTTCAGTTGCAAATGGAATTACTATTTCTTTCCAGGATTTCCCAATGTTCTGCTTAAGAAAATGCAAAAATCTTAAAAATCAAAATAGCAATTTGAAATTGTAGGGATTTAAAATAATTCCATCTACAGCAGATGACCGTGAGTTTTGTTAAGTTGGTTGTCTCACATCCTGTGATTGTCAATGTCATGAATATGATTTATTTGCCTAGAGCTACCATGGCACAGTTAGACACCTTAGCACCTTGAACAACATTTGGGTTCATGGAAACAAAAAACCTCATTCACAGAATGTTTCAGATTGTAGGGAACTGAATCGCCCTCTACCACCTCTGCTCCACCGCTTACAGAGGAACTGACTCTGAAGCAGTTACAGCTTTAACACAGCAATCTTGGATGTCTAAAGTTAAGTGAGATGAAGTTGATCTAAAAGTGCTTATGCAGATGCATGCCCCCAGATGTGCATACCTGAGCTGGTGAGATAGGCAGTAGCTATATGCTGAAGTCACATTACCATGGGCTATTTCCAATTTAATGAGCCTGCCTTTCAGCAGGATTTATTAGCTGGACCTCAGCCATCAGACTAATGGTTTTGAATAGGAGCTTGCTCGCATCTGGCTATCTCTACGTGAAAAGAAAGGGTCTCCCCTTCTGCCCATGTGGAGGTGCTCTAATGTACAGAAACCATTTCTGAGTAACCATCAGAAGTGCATTTATCATTTCATCCAGCTCAGGAATTTTGCCATATTTATCATTCACTCCTACTGCTTTTGTTGTTGTTGCTGCTTGGGTTTTGGTTTGAGTTGGGTTTTTTGGGGGGGTTTGGTTTGTATTGGTTTTTGGATTTTTTGGGTTTTGGTTTGGTGTGGTTTGATTTGGGTTTTTTGAGGGGGTTTGGTTTGGGGTTCTTTTGAGGTTTTGTTTGGGTTTTTTGGGGGGGTTGGTTTTGGGTTTTTTGTTGTTTTTTTGGGGGGGGTGTTGGGTCTTGGTTTGGAGTTTTTTTGGGTTTTGGTTTGGTTTCTTAGTTATTTACACACTTACATTCTGGTTTCTTTCCAAATGGCAACAAGGCTTTCAGAGTAAGGCCTTTAACTGAGGGGGCAACTGGTACAAGTGATGCTTTAAATTACGTATTTCTCACTACCATGGACTAGGACATGCTCTGGTTGTGCTGGGAGCCTGAACCAGCTGTACCATGATCAGTGACAAGATAATGCATAAGTAACAAATTAGATACTCTTTCCCAAGCTCATCTGTTTTGAATTGGTTCAGGCCATTTAAGAAATACAACGAGTTGCTCTGAGTCAGAAAACTGTATTGACAGCAGATCCATGAGGAATGCTGATTAGGGTGGAAAATGGCTCTGAACTAGTCTGGTTTTCTAAGGATCTCAGATGTCTAGGGTAAGCAAAGCAGAATCATGCCTGATGCAAAGAATTAGAATTGTTCCTAAAGGCAGGCTGGGGTAGATGGACACATGTGTTGCAGCTCCAGTAGTGACTACCTTCATTAAATTAATTTACTAGATAAATATTTACAGTAGTAAGTTCAAAGTGCTGTAGCTTTGTTTAGATGCTTACTATGCATGCAACACTTTGAAACTGTTAACAGAAAAAAGCTGATTTCTCACTGTGATGCCATTGCAAAGCAATAGAACCTTTCAGACCAAAGTTAATCATAAAGAAAGCAAGAAAGGATCCTTAAATGGCTTAAAAGAGGTGCTAAAATGGAGGGCTTGCGATAGTGGACTGTAGTAATCCCACTGTTAGTCCTTTAGCTTTTAAAATCAATGTAGATTTCACCTTTCCTTTGGTTAGAAAAGTGGTAGCTACTGCTCTGCGTTTGGTTCAGCCCGTCAATAATACTGCCCTCAGTAGAGGGCGTGTGATACCAGCTGATACACCAACAAAACCAGCAGGATGATCATTTCAGGTTGGCAGAATTCCCTGGAAGCTGTGGCTTACAAACCATCAGCAGACATGCTCCTCCTTCAAGTCCACACATTGGTGACATCGATTTTCGACAGCACCTGCCAAGACACACCTAGCTGCAAAATGTGACTTTTTTTTTTGTTGTTGTTTTTTCCATTTAAAGTTCTGAGAAAAATATGAGAAAAAAGATATGAGAAGTTGACTTGCTCAGGTTTACAAGAGCCTACACAGAGAGGTAACTTCTGACTGTGCAAGGCACTTTAATCTACCAGGCAAATGGATGAGTTCACCAGCTGAAATTTGAAGCTCAACAGATTTGAACTAGAAATGAACTATATAATACTTTAGAACCAAAGGTCAGGACAACATGCCTAGAATGGATTTTCCATTGCTTGAAACCTCTGACCCTCTGAGACTTTTCTAAGACATGTGTTTCAGCTCAGTCAGAAATTTCCTGGAGCATTACATGAATTAGTAGGCATAATTTCACAGCTTGTATTAGGCAGAAGGTCCATGCAGATACTTAGGTTGGCCTCAAGATGTTAACTGATCATCAAGAGCTGCGTTTATTAACTGTTCCCATTCTTTTCTCTAATGTCTGAGATACTACCACTGGAATCACACAACTGAAATAAGAAGTTTTTCCAAGCAGAGGCAGTGGTTTTGCCTGAATCACTTCATGTGGATGCCAAGTACATAAGAGTAGAAGAGACCATTCCTGCTGTTATCTTTCCTTCTTACAATGTTCTTGTTGCACACAGGTATAAATGAGCGTGTAAGAAAGGAAGAAAAATCTTTGCAGTATTACAATATTACAATAGTTTTTTTGGGGGGTGTGTGGGGGGTTTGTTTATTTGTTTGTTTTGGGGTTGGTTTGTTTTTGGTGTTTTTTTTTTTTTTTTTTTTTTTTTTTATGGGTTTTTTTTTCTT
>VWZE01023917.1:985079-997872 GCA_013396675.1 Eubucco bourcierii | reverse complement strand
CCCCCCCCCCCCCCCCATGGCTGCATTTGAGATACTGCCTTAGACCCATTGTAAGGCTTTTCTGCTCTGTTCCTCTGTTGATCAGACTTGCACTCTTAGCTACTGCCAGTAATCATAAGCAGGGAACATAAAATTTTTTGTCTCTTAAGGAGAGCAGGTTTGGAAAGCAAATGAGGTCAGTCCAAACTTGAATGTTCTGTTGTTCCCTCCAAATGTAATATTTAGTGAACTTATGGTGAGAAATAAATTGACAGTGATCAGTTGTAATTCAGTTTTTAAGTGATGGAAACAGACAAAGCACAACTAAGCAATATCTTCTTTTCTGTTATTGCCTCTGTAAAGCTAATATTTGATACATTTGGATAGTCTAATATTAGACTTTCAATTACTCCGTATCTCTGGAAATAAAACTGATCATTTTTATATGTGCCTTCACCTAGTTACACTGCTATAAATCTTCTGTGTGCAATTATTGGAAGTACAGGCATTTCCCAAAAGTTACTGAATTATGCACAAATGTAAGCAGATGTATTGCTGCTCATACAGTAAGGGAAATGGAGTAACTTAGCATAATCACATTAGGTAAAACTGCCAATAGACCATATAATAAAGCATGTTACTCCAGGGGCAAGAGTCTAATTTCAATTCTTCTGGCATAAATACAGTGATTTGGGGGAGGGGGGGTTTTGCAAGATTTCCATGAAACTCATTAGATTCAGGCCCTGATCTGTTTATTACAGCTTGTGGGAGCTCCCTGTCTTAGATGTATGCATTTTTCATCTGTGTGTGGATACCTACCACTTGTTGCATATAGGCTTGTTTTGCTTACTCAAGCATATTTCTTTTTCTTTCTTGTTTCCAGTTTATTCTTTGCTTCAGTTTTTACCAGTGGGAGCCAATGACATATGGAGCTTACCACTATCCAGGCTGGTCCATGGTGCTTGGATGGCTGATGCTGGCCTGCTCAGTTATCTGGATCCCAGTTATGTTTGTGATAAAAATGCATCTAGCCCCAGGCAAATTTATTGAGGTAATTCTTCTATCTTTTTGCTGCATAAAAATATGGTCACAGGAGATTGTCTGGTTTACTTTACATTGATTTCTGTGATATAAAATGCCTGATAGCACTAAGATTACATTCTGGCAAGCTAGTTATTGTGTTGCAAAGAGATGCTCAGTTGATTTAAAATGCAGCCCTTTATTCCCTGTTCTACAGCAAAATGCTCCTAAATTGTTAAGCGATTGCTTTCACAAGAACTAGAGAAGTTATGTTTCATAAGCCCTGGTACGGTGCTACTGAGAGAAAGCTCTTCTAGATTTGTTGGCCTTCTTGCAAAAGCAGCATGTAGATGTAGGAATCATCAGCTGCTGATGTGCATTGTGCCACAGAGAGCCCAGCAGCAATGCTAGGTGACATCAATCAGGAGTCACCTATTTGCAGTGTGAGATGGTCAGGTACCTGCATCATCTGGGATGCACTCCAGAAGGCTGTGCCACCTGATGAAGTTCAGGAATAAGATGTATGTAGAGCCCTCATACTCTACAGCTTAATCCACTCATTACAAAATTTAGTTGGCAATCTTTTTTCCCCTCCCCTTTCTTCATCTCTGTTTTTCTTGAATAAACTGACTCTCTCTGGCACTTGGGCTTTAAAACATTCCACGTGGCGCTATTTTTTTCAGTGCTGCTTGGGTTTATTTTGCAAATCAGATTCCTGCCGCTTCCCCTTCCTGCTTCAGAGATGTGGCAGTCCCCTTCTGCTCCTTCTCTCTGTGCCTTGGCCCTGCCTGCCACCCTGCCTGCCACCACTGCCACTTCCCAACTGTTCCCATCCCACCGCTTCCTCAGTTCCTTGGAAGGTGCGGTACAGCAATGTCTCTTTCATGCCAGCATTTAATCCCTTCATTGCCTTCACCTTGTCTCTGCAGAAATTCAGTGTTCTTATTTTTTGGCCTTTGAGGCTTTCTCGGCTCTGCCCTCTTATCACTGCATGCTGCTTGTGCTACTTCCTTCCTCAGGATAAGGAACAGACACTTGACTCCCCTTTTTGTAACTGCTTTTGCAGTTCAGCTCTCCTGCAAAACCCATTGGGGCTGTTACATGCCTCAAAAGTGCAAAGGAGAGAAAATGTACTAAAATAGAATGATCTTTTTGGTCTCTCAATATGTCAAACCACACATGCCTAAGGAAAAAGACCACACTTCTCTGCTTCACATAAAGGAAAGGAATTTAAGTGGTGGGACACCCTAGGGAGAGCATCCAAATACACCACTGGCACTAGGGCAAGAAGACCACTTGTCTAAAGAGTCATTCAGCCCTTGTGTAGTGGACGCTGGCATGCGTTGGTCAGGAGATGACTGTTCCTACTGTAAATGAGTGAAGGTGACATTAGACTTCCTCCTCATCTCCAAAGTTTCTCTCACTGAGACAAATTGATCTGCTTCAAATCATCTGACTTGTATCTGTAGCACTGACATATATATTGCCATAAAACCAGGGAGTTCTCCTTGTTGTCCCACTAGTAGTACCCCAAAAGAAATACCCCAAAGTTGGAGCTGTGTTGGAAGGGCCTTTGCTGCAGCCTGGTGTTTCCTGAATCCTGAGTTTGCTGCATTAAATTATTATGGTTGATCTGGGAGGTAAGAGTTGCAAACTGGTAATTAAGCAGAGATTAAAATAACTTATAGAGAGGTCTGATTCACTTTATTAGGTAATAAACATATAATTGTTCCCTTTAAAGTCATCAGAAATATGTTTTCTTTCTTTTTTTTATCTGTAAATGCGCCATATGATATATTCAGCAAAAAAATCAGCAGAAAGATTAGAAGATTGTTTTTGTTGCTTGTCAGGTTAATGCTCTCCTCTTTCTTTTTGTCTGCAGACAGAAATCAACCATTTTGTCAGCTCAAAATTAAAACCTTTGTTCATTCATAGCAATATAGCTCTTCTTTTTTTTTCCTGTTTGTTTTGTTTTGGTCATTTGTATACTTTTGGGAAATATGCTAAACAGAAATCCAATTATTTTAATGCAGTTACCCACTGCTTAGACCATTGGGCTAAGTAATTGCGCACATGTCCTTCAGCAAGTGAGCCTTGCAATCCACAGCAGCGGTTCTGAGCTCTCCTCATATGGTTTTGGGGGGGGAAATGTATAATTAAAACCTGCACACTTCATCCTCTATCAATCTTGCAAACTTTGTGCAAAACAAACACCGAGCAGTGGAGGATTGCAAGGCCATCATCAATAATCTTAAATGAGCTCATTCCTTCTGCATTGTAATTCTGCTCTGTAACTCCGAATGAGACTCTTTTTTCTCTCCCCGCTACTGCAGCGGCTCAAGTTGGTGTGCTCTCCACAGCCTGACTGGGGACCGTTTTTGGCCAAGCACCGTGGTGAACGTTACATGAATATGATTGATCCGCTGGGAACCTCTTCCCTGGGACTTAAACTGCCTGTGAAGGATATAGAACTGGGCACCCAGTGCTAATAATTATGATGTGGGTGGCAATAATGTCCACCTTTTCTGATTTTCTTCCCCTCCCCCAAAAATGTTTCTTCTTTTGCTTTTTACAGTGCCTGAAAGTGGTTGCTTAGGAAAGTAGGACTTACTGTTGCATGCCATGGGGAAGACCTAGCTAGACTGCGTCCAGCTGTGGGTGATGCCCGTGATGTTGTCTGTACCTGCTGAAATAGCAAAAGCATGTTGTGTTACAGGTGACATATCAGTTTTTGTCAGGGAATGCAGAAATAAACAAAACACGGTGGAAAAATCTGTTTGGGGCAGTTTTATGTAGAATTGGACCCATTTCACACAAGTATCCTTGAAATAGGCAGCTATGATGGGAACCAGGGTTTTGTTAGCAGTGTAACTGAAGAGAAGTTCAGCCCTCTGAGGGGATGGGAATCAGCAAAGAAGGGGGTCTCCTGTATAAATACTTATGACTCTTGTGGTAAGCAGAGGCACTTTTTCTACTCTGACAGCAGACCTTGACTTGTTTTGTCTGCACGCTTCTTTTATGATTCATACTATGAGAACTTTTGGAGACCCTTTAAACAGCATACTAGGAAGCAATATATGGGATCACAACAGAAAGACAATCTATTTGGTCTTCTTAAGTAGAAAAATAAAAGCAGAATGTGAAGGAATGATCATTTGAGATTGGAGCTAAATGGCATTTGAGTCTAGAAGTGGTTTGGAAGTGGTGCCAGACTGAGGTGTGTGGGCATCACTGTTCAAAGTAGTGTCATATGTTTCTTTTGATAATATGATAGATGCCCTTTCAGTTATACAGAGAGTCTGAAACCTTGCTCCACACTAGGTGCAACTGTGCTTTTTACTCACTCCAATACTCTGAACATAGTTTTCCTTGCTTCTCTGCTTTTGTTTACAGTATCTCCTCAAGAAGCCATCATATATTTTGTGCCTAACTTTGTATCCCTACAGTGGAAAATGTAGTCTAGTTACCACCTGACAACAGTTCTTAGAAGTTTGATGTGCTGTTCAGCTTCTTGACTCCCTGTTCATTCTTCTGTAAACATCTTTATATAACCTTTAGATGATGTATTCTTCTCTTTCAACCAAAGGGGAAATAGCAAAGCCCCATTTGTCTATATATTATATATATAGCACAGAAATTCTTCCAAGAAGTATTCTCTCCAACATGTACATAGGTTTTTGTTTATTTGTTTGTTTGGTTTTTTTTTGTTTTTTTTTCCCATTTAAAATACTTTAATTAAATAACACCCCCCCATCCTCCCACCCCCACAATAATTACCCACTGCAGTCATTCACACAGATGCAAAACATGAGGGGAGAGGACAATTCAGTAAGTGGCCATTATGCCATTGCAAAGCAACAGCAGGACAATTCTAAATCATTGCATTGTAGAAATCAGATAGAAATGGTGATATGAATGCTAGACTTAAATAGTTTTGTTACCTACCAGGCAGAGTAAACATAGAGCTTTTAAATAGTACATTTACTTACTTGAATAGCAAATTAGCCCAATTTATTGTAAATGCACTAGAATGAGGGAGAAAAATATATCTTCAGTAATTGGCAAAACTGTAACCTTTACTATCTTGTTATATCCTATACATACTTATATGATATTTTTTAAACAGTGATCAGTGTTCATGTAGTGTGTCCTAGTGATGTTTTCTGTCCCTATAAATATCTTATCAATCAGTGTAGAGATGGTGAGCTTAGAGTAGTTTAGCCTGTCTTTTCCCTCCCTACACACACTACCGTAGTAGTCGGTCAATGTTCTTTCCTTTCAGGGGACTGTTTCTGTCCCGTTCTTTTTTTTTTTGCCTGTCTTCATATTACAGGGTCTCAGGTAAATCTTCAGTTAATGTGTGTCTGTAGATCAGTAGATGTGTTGTTTCATCCCGTTGAAGACAACAAAACAAAGCCTAAACCTTAATGTAACACGTCCACAAATCGTTACCTTCTTTTCTCTTTCTGTGTGTATATATATATGTATATTAAATATATTAATCGTTTTGCTGAACTTCCTCTTTTATGGGGCAATTAGTGTTGCCATTCCTAGGCACTGCTGGAGACCTTTAATCCTCATGCAGGACAAGCTAAGTGCCATCAGGGGTTGTCACTGAGCAAAGTGATGGCAGATTTTGAAGCACCTTGTTCTGGCTCTAGAATCTCTGCTCCATGGGCTCTGTTGGTCCCTGTCTCCCATGGCAGCAAGATGGGACTCTTCTGTGAGCTTCTCTGCCTTAAAGCTGTGCCCACCTTGTTTCAGCTTTGCCAGCTAGTTTAAAAAGGGCCTTTCTATTCTTACTTCTGGTTTTGCTTTTCCTGGCAGAGGCAGGTCTGAGAAGCCAATGCCCTCTTTGATGCAATGAAGGTCCATAAAGAGCAGATGAAAATTTGTCTCCCACATCTGCATGGAGCTGAGTGCCCTTCTCTGGGTGAGGAAAGGAACAGAAATTAGCACCTCTGATGGGAATTAGGCACTTTTGCCAGGATAAATAGCTTTAGGCCTCTCTTTACCAATATTATGTAGCATCTTGGTTTGATATTTTGGAGTCCAGGCCACTTTCTCTTCACTGCTAATGTGATCAAAAGAAATAAATCCATAAGTTTGTTCCTCCTTACAATAAAAAAAAAAAAAAAAAAAAAAAAGAGACCACACTCAGATTGCTCGACAGTTCTGAATCCTTTCACTTACTAACTTGTCTCAGGATGTGCATTGAAACTGGGATTAACTAATTGCAATAAAATTACCTCAGTGCAAGGATATCAGCTACTGCCTACCCAAAGTATAAAAGAGATATCATTTGAAGGAGTGTTGCCAGGTTATGATATCTTTCCTGTGGCTTGGATTACCAAACCAGAATGCATATGAAAAATTGAACTGCTTTCCATGATTTATGTAATTAATCTGCTTGCTTTTAATTTAGATGTTGTTCCTGTGCCTGATAAGTCATTAGCACAGGATTAGGCTTGACTCTGAAAACAGATGATAGTCATTTTGTTCTAGCTGATATTTGTCTTCAGCTTTGACCTCCATTACTAGGCTTGCAAAAACATTTAGAGAGAGGAGAGAAATGCATAAAAAAGAATCACAGAATATAGGAAGCTTTCACCATGTTAATAAGAGGTTTGTTTTTTTTCCCATGTTACACTTAAAAAAACCCCAACATTTTACTGGCCAGATTTGAATGTTGAGATTAAATTAACCAGCAGTGTCTTCTTTAAATGAGAAATAACCTTGAAGTTTGGGAATGCACTTCATTTACCATGTTCTAGGAAAAGTTTGCATGTACTTTGATAATTTTCTAAAAATAAATTTAATAACTAATTAAATACCAGTAAAGATCTTTAAAAAAAAAAAAAATAAAAGGAGGGGAAAAAGCCATATTAGTAAAAATGTGATGTACGTACTTGCAGATCTATCTATCTTGTGAGTAAAAAAAACAAACAGTGTTACAATTTGGTGAAATTACTTACGTTGCATATTTTTTGTTTTCTTTGAAATGAAATGGAATTTCTGGATAAGCTGAGATGCATTACTGTATGCATTAAAGATTATGCCTAATGCAAATGCTTGCCATCTTCAAGTTCTTTGGGGTCTTCCTAGTGCTTTTAATATGCGATGCTCAAAACCTGTGTTTCAGCTAGACACGGCAGCACTTTGTTTCCAAAAGAAGGGTTTAACAAAATGACCTTTAATTGAGAAAGACTTGGGTTGTCTTTAGATGATGTTTCAATTGGGTCAAAGTAGTCTTTTAATTAGGTTCTGCTCCATTGACCGCATCAGATGTGCCTCAGCACTGAAGATCATTGCTTCTGAAACACTGTGTGGCTGTCTCTTGCCATGAGATGCCAATGCCTGATTTATTTTAAATACTTTTGGTCTTTTTGGATGTATGTACAGTTGTATGGATAATATGATTGCTCGTGGCCTGTGTTAAAGCAATTGCTTATCTATGTCAGACAATTGTTTTCCGTTGATTTCTTCTTCTGCAGCTCCACTTCTTGCAATCAAAGAAGGACTTGCAGGGATTGAGGGTTGTAGGCTGCTGGGCTTTGGCAAGTGGCAGCGCAGAGATCTCCATTTTGCTGTTGTAAGAGAGCCTTGTTTCTTGCCTTGTAGTTAAATGGTGTGCACATGAGATACATGTTCAGAGCTTGATATTCCCAAGGGACTCAGGTTAAAGTCTGAGGTGGGAAGGGATATTTGGGGTTTCTGCCTTTGCCACCCTCAGGCAGTCTATTGTCAAAGAGAGAAGGTTTTCCTGATGGCTTTAACAGAACGTGAGAACCAGGCTGGACCTTACTGCTTGCAATATTATTATTTGCCCATAACGTTTGAATACATCTTCAGGTAACCATTTGCCTTACAGTTATCTCCCATTGTTAGGAAAGCTATCAATTGACTAAACCACCTTGTCCTCTGTCATTTCTATTATGTAGTTATTACCTTGTAAGGTAGATACTTGGCTGGTATAAATTGTCCCAGCTTTGTCTGGAGCTGTGACAATTTCCACAAGCTGAGAACTTGAGCCCTGTGTCCTATGGCACTTTATTATGGACCCATCGCTGATGGGTTGAATCTTAATTACTTGTGTAATGTCATATATAAATATATATATATATATATATTTACAGGCATTCTAAGGGGTACTGCTGCCTATGGATAAAGATTTGTACCCTAACCAGGTCCTTATGATTTGTTCATTAGCTATATGTGGAGATGATGTACTACGTTACAAAGGACGCATCCTATTTATCTCACGTTGTGCATATTCTGAAGCTGTATGTTGTTAATTTAAGAAATCATTATTCTTGAGGCCCTACCTCAAATTTTGTATTTATGTGTACAAATGCAATTTATTGTATTATATATTTGCCTATTATATTTGGATGTGATAAATTAAAATTATTCGATAATGTGTGGGCTCTAAAGACTCTAAATAAATGTCCAGTGTTTAAACCAGAACATAAGGCAACATTTTTATTTTTTTTCCTGGTGAATGAAATGTCTCTCTTTCCACTGCCTCATTCCCCACCCAATACACACCACAAACATAATTCTTACTTAACACACAGCCTTAAGGTATCTGCAGAATTGATCCATTTGATTGTTGGAAACCTTGAGCAGCAACTGGAAATAGCCCTCTTGGGAAATGGAGATATTGCACAGCTGCAGAAACAAGTATCAATTAAATGGTTGGATTCTTAACTATTTGAGTGCTCTGTAGCTTGTGGAATAATTGATTGCTTATCAGAGGACCAACTGGATTTGCTTAAATCCTTCTTATACCATCAATTCAATTGTCCCAAAGGTTGTTGAACTGAGGTTCATGTCAGCTGGACATGTAAATAAGAGGGGTAGGGGAGGGGCAAGTGATGAAGAAAAGGGTAAAGACATCATGCCTGATGTTGTACCTTTCATTTAAAGCTGAATTCCCATGCTGTCGTGAGGGACACGTGTCACAATAGTGATGTGGTAAGCCGGTTCTTCCCTTCCCAGCAGCTTGCTGTGGAAGTGGTACTGATCCAACCTGTTTCACTGTTGGCAGACAAGAGCTTCTGACAAGCTTTTCCCAAGTTCAGTAGCAGAAGCATGATGTCTGATTGCTCTCCAATGTGGTAACACAAGAGTGCCAACAGTGATTGTAGGCAAGAGCCTGACCCCAAAGACAGCTCAGTAGGAATGTGGTAGGACTGTTTCAATAGTTCTGGTAATCTATTAACACTTTTTCTATAGACTGGCATTTCTTTCAGTTGTTTATGTGCAGATAGAGCAGGTAGTAGTACCTAATGGTGGGAGACTACAGTAAGTCTTTGCACTTAGAAGGCAGATTTCATAGAGTCATAGAATGGTAAGGTTGGAAGTGACCTCAAGGATCATCTAGTTCCAACCCCATGCCGTAGGCAGGGACATTTCCCGCTATCATCTTGTAGAAATCTGAAGTTAACCAGCGAGTATTCAAAGAGTCCTGAGGGACAGGTAAGCAACATCACTTTCTCAGTTAGGAGGATAAACTGAGGCACGTGGAATTTGTCAAACCTCCAGAGTCAGCCAATGCGAGTCAATGATACAACACATTGATTTTGGAGTAAGAGATAGCCCTTTGCTGTCACTTTCAGGCACCACTTAATATTTTGTTCAATACTTAAACTCATAGTAACATAAAAATTCCTCTTCTTTTCACTTGTTTGCATGGCTTCACCCAGACCAGGCTTTAAGCCAACTCAGGTTACTTAAACATTGAGAAGATAGGCACACCTTCTGTTGGCAGTGCTAGTGGATGTGTGTAGTTTAGAATTATTTTCATCTTCTAGGTACTGAAATTCCTATGGTCAGGGTGTAGACTGAAGGGCACATCTTATACCAACAAAACAGATTAATCAATTGCAAAATTTAGTTTACACTTTGCAGTCTTTAAACATGAGCTAACCAAGCATTTAAGACTTAAAAAAAAAAGGCAACAGATGTTGCTCCATGTCTGAATACAGAAGCAGACATATGATTTCTCTTTGCAGGGCCTCATTCTGGTGCACTTGTTAGTTATTGATGCAATTATAGACATCAAGATGGGCAGTTTCAGCCTGTTTGACTGATATTACAGAGTCCTTTATATAGCAGTTGGTAGGACAGGTATGCCCTACAGTATCTTCCCCCCTTTACATACAGTCTTCATTTAGTAATTAGGTGTAAATGCTGCCGGTAATTCTTGCCTTCTGCTGGCTGCACAGTGAAGTGTGTTGGTATGGATGGTGAGTATCCCTTTGGAGCCAAGCTTTCCAGGGAACTGAGCCTTGTTTGTGAGTCGAGGATATTTCCTAGCCTGTGAGGTTCGTGGTGGTTTTTTTTCCCAGGTGGTAGCACTGTTGTTTCCCAGTGCTTGCAGTGCAGGTGGCAGCCGAGCCCACACGTTCAGCTAAGTCTAAGGTAACATTTTAATTGCCTCTCCTCCAAGGAATGCAAACAACCTTACCACTGCTCTGGATGCTGGGCTTAGGGAAAAATGTTACAAAATGTCACAAGCTTTGTGGCTGACAACGCCAACAGTTTGACGCTACACAGTTAGCAACATCACAGTAACTTAGGTCAAAATCAAGAAGCACTCCACATCCGACCGAGGGTGCAAGAACAATCTTTCACGAGCATGTTATCCGAGCAGAAATCCTGTCAGCTTGCGGAGACCGTTGCTGTACTCTTGCAAAAGTGCCACCAGGTTTTGTTTTGTTTTAATTGCTAAGAATGTTCAGGAACAGAGTTTTAATTCTCATCTGAATGTCAAGCCTCTCAGCTTTTTATACTTCTAACAAGATCATATCAGAATATCAGATTTTTAGGTGATAAGGGAAGATGATTTGCTGCCACTAGAGGAGGTGTAAGAACAGTGTTGGCTGGGAGAATGGGATTTTGAATGTCTTTTTTTTTTTTTTTCCTTCATCCATTTGTCCTATCCATTTCCAGTATGAACAGTTGGAATGTTTATAAGATTACTGATACTCTCCCAACGTGTGATCATCCAGGCACAGAGATGGGTTACAGAGAGACCTACATCTGTGGGACTGGCTCCGTTCAGAGCGCTTCCAAACCAACTTGCTTTTGTTAATTTTTGCAGCACCCGTGGGCTGTTGGGAGGTTTGTGATTGACAGAAGAACAGGTCAGGAATGAGTAGGGCATTCTTTGCACATCAGATGGATGATCATGATGTGTTTGAAGCTGTGCTTTCAAGCTAATAACTCAGTACCAGTTCTTGTATGTGCTCATGGTAATTTTTTATAACAGCATTTAACCCAGATGTAGGTTAAGCTAACAGTAGGTCTGTTTAAGAATCTATCCATGGCCAGTTTAAACTGTGTATCTGCTAAAGACGCTGCACCAAGTGGAAAATGGAAAGCTTCAGTTGAATTAAATTTTGTGTTGGACCCTGGTTTTACTAACAGATAAGCACAAGCATAGCAAAGCTAACATGAACTGGATAACAGTTCTGTTTCACAGAAAGAAATCTCCTCAAATCAGAGAGTAAATAATATGCAGAAAACCGATTTTATCAGAATGGGATAGAAAGATATAAGACTGGATCTCCCTTGCTGATGTACCACTGCCTCTTTATCTTGTTGCTGTGGATATATCTATAGGTACAAGTATATACTTGTGTGCCATGTATATTCTTCTTCCCAACTCCCATGGATGAGAGGGGCACTAATGACACAGCACTCTAAAGAAAAGTAAGAGGATACAAACTTATATACACCACAGACAAATTACTGAAATGCTTTTGGAATGCCCTGCTTGCAGCCAGGTGCAGCTGTTTGCAGAGATCTTACTGATTAAGTAATTAGGCAGCCAACGCTTTGCACGTGCTAGTGTAAAGGTGTGTGAATGCAGCTGTCTGCTAAGATGGGCGCCACACTTTCGGTGTCATCTTAACTTTAACCAAGCGCGCACCTTGTTATTTTACATTAAAGATAGCTGGAATTCGCGTGGTGCAAAACCAACCCCGAACGTGGTGATAGGAGGCAGCAAAGAGGTGGATTCTCCGGCTTCAACAGCTGAAATGGATTGATTTGAAGGGTAGTGAAACGGTTTCAGCTGGAAATCTCACTCTGCATGGGTCCGGTGGGACAGGAACCTGATCTAGGGTCAAATTTAAATAAGGAGTTCTACGGGGAAGAGTCATTGCATATAATCGATGCATGTGGTGGTCAGTTTCTTGCCAAGGATCAAGCTAAATTAGAGGCTGGAGGAAATATTTGAGGACAGGTTTTTAAAAGTGCCACCAGAGCATATTCTCAGACGTCTCACAAGCACTTTACCTCTCTTTTACGGTTTAGAGGCGCGAAAGAGCGAACAGTAAAGCGATCGGAGCAAGGAGCCCTAGGAGCAGTGCAGATGCTGTAGTACATCTCAGGACTTCTTTTCGTTTTTTTGATAGCAAGCGTAAATTATTACCACGGCTAAATAGTTAATAAGGGTTGATTCTTGCTGGTTTTGCTCCTGGGGCGAGCAGGTGGCAGCGGCCGGAGCGCGCGCCGCCGTCACAGCTGCGCGGCCGCACCTGGCCCCCAGCTGGGTCTGAGGGACGCGACCCCCGCAGCACGGCAGGGGCCCCACGGCCGCGAGGAGTTCACCTTTGCGGGGGGACAAGAGCCGGAGCTGCTCTGCTCTGCTCCCCTCCTGAAGCGCTCAGAGAGCCAGAAGAGGAGCAGGCAGGGGGTCTCCTCGTGCGCCGGGAGCCGCTCCTCGACGTGCCGTGGCCGGGCGGCGGCGCTGGCGAGGCCTGGGGGGGGGAGCCGCGCGTCA
>VWZE01023917.1:936033-984768 GCA_013396675.1 Eubucco bourcierii | reverse complement strand
CAGCGGGGAGCCCCGGGGGGTGGCCGCTCCGCGGGTGCCGTAAGGTAGGCAGGGGAAAGTTTTCAGCAACCGGCGAGCGCCCTGCGCCCTGCAGGGACGGGGAGCGGGATGTGGGCTGAGGAGCGCGGTGAGGGTGGAGCGGGTTGGCCGCGCTACGGTCCGGCCGGGAGCTGCGCGGTGCTGCCCGCGGGAGCGGGTTGTGGTAAGCCACGTTAAAGCAGGAGGAGGCTCCGAGTGCGTTGTTGGTGCCGGTGCTGTGCTGGCTACCTTATCGCTTCAGTGCTGTGCGACCGAAGTACCGTTTCTTGTTCCTTGTGGAGGCTTTGTTCTCTTTCCCCTTGCTCCGCTCTTTCTCGGCTGGCGCTCACGAGGGGTCCATTTCTTGCTGGTGTTTGTAGCTGTTCTCAATGAAAGTATATGCAGCATAATTATACCAAATGTGGAGGAATGCATTCTAAAATTATAATGATAATAATTACCTGATGAAATGCTGTAGCTCTTTAGAAGTGTGACATAAAAATGGAAGAAAATATCACCTGCCCCTTTTCGTAGTGGTGTTCCGACCAGTAGTTCACACAGACATTTGAAATGGCCAGTAGGACCCAAAACTCTACTACTTGCGTTGGTGAAGCCTCTTGGAAAGTTCTTTGTGCAACAATTGCTGCCGAGGCTGTGAGAGGAAAAACCAAAACCCTTCTTCCTAGAGCCTGTTCTTTACCGGTTAACGATTGCACGTGGGTACGTGGGAATGACTTGGCTGTTGAATGTGCTTTTGCTTAAAGTTTTTCCATCCCCAACCAGCACATTAGATACGTTGAGGAGGTTGTAAATGCCCTGCATACGTTGCATGGCTGCACATGAGCTAGCTGGAGCGTGGCATGACTATTAGTGCTTCGCTGTACATGATAAAGGTACCAGCAGAGCAGACAAGCTGTTGAAGCTGTAAGGCAGAACTATTTTTTTCTAGGGATTTCCTAGTGACATCATTCATAATTATATGGCTTAATCCTCTAATCTACTGTAGTGCCTTCAGTCCACATTGGGCCAAATCCACCAAGTCCTGAGGTGATTTTTACTCCCACCCACCTGACTGAATCATTTGGAGTTTTGCTTGTGTAAGTCACCGATTTAAGGGGAATGGCCCAATTACTTTAAATAGGAATTGAAAGCAATGCCAGCCAGACTTGAGCCTAAGCTTTGTACAGTTGTCCAGTGAGAGCAGGCAGTTTGGTGGCTAATTTTTACTTCAGAAAGAAGCTGTATTTCCAGCTTGTTCTGCTGGAGAGAGGTGACTTAAAATATGAGATGTGAGTGCAGTTGATGTGCCTGTGGTATCTTTCTGATAGACTGTGGGAGACCACAGGAGAAAAGGAGACTTGGTTATCATACTGAAGCTGCTGATTTGTTGTTTATTAATTATTAAGTAGGCTTTTGAGTGCCTGCTGCAGTTTGAAGAGCCAGCAGAGGAAAATGAGTAGGGTATTTAAAGCAGCGTAGGTCCTTGCTAAATAGTGGCTGTGACATTAGAAATAATCTCTGGTTTTGAAAGCATTTTAAAAGCTGGAAGGGGGCACACTGAAGTTGTCACACAGGATCCTTCACTGGCAGAAATCGAAGCCTATGGAGCTACGGTGATCTATACTGGTTGAGCCTTGGGTATTCAGTCTGGAATAAATGGCTTTAATAGAGCAGTGGAGCTACTGTGATTTATGGGAGTGCCTGTTCTTGCTAGATGTGGTTTCTGTCCTCACGCTGCTGATGTCTGTGGCAGAGCTTTCACTGACTTTAATGGGGTCAAGATTTGTCTTGCTGGACACAGTTTGTCCTTTCTGTTAAGCAGGTTTTTGTCCCTGCTTGACCACCTTTCATAGCAGTGTTTTTTACTGATCTGAATAGATCTAACCCTCTTCAAATGAGGAACAGCATGCTCTGTTCTTGGCAGAGATAGCAGACGCTATCTTTCCCGATAGGTAAGTTCACACAATTTACAGTGTGCTGCTCTTCTTCTGAATGAAAACCTTAGAGGAAACAATGAATCTTTCTGTTTTCCTTCTAAATCAATCTTTGCTTTTAGTTCTTTCTGTCTTTAGTTAGTTTTTATTTTTATTCTTTTTCTTTCCCCCACGGAAAGGCTGCTCCCTGTATTTATATGTTTGGAGTTTGTAAGTTTCAGCTCTTGCAGTAAAAGAGTTGCTGCAGGTTGGGAATCAATAGGTTGTCAAGTTCTCTCTTGTTTATCAGAGGCAGGCACTCTAAAGAAAAGCCAGTTGCTGGCAGGTTGGGTTGGTTTCTTCAGCAGCATTTTGGCTATGTCTGAGTATTCTGGGACCAGAAGACCTGGCTGGCCATGGTTTTGGTGCTGGTATTTCTTCCAGAAAGGAAAGGTTCATCAGTGTGCACAGTGTCAGCTGTGGTCCCTCAGTGCCTGAGTGTCCTAGGCGGGGGAAGTCCAAGACTGTAGGCCACTCAGTGCCCTAGCGTGGATGAAGTCCAAGACAGTACTATAAGCTTGATGATGCTGCTGAATGTGTGGACAGTTTTTAGCTTTGCAGAAGTTTATCTGGGTTCATATTATCCCACATCCTTATAAAACCACTTGGATATGTCAGCAGCCTTGGAAATTTGATTCTGACAAATGTCTTTATATCTTAATTTTCCTGGTGGAGCAAGCTTGCTAGAGACATCCTGAAGCTGTCCTTTCAGCAGTTTTTACTACTTTGCCACTTGTGCAATAGAATCCTCTGTATTAGCACATGTTATTTCAACAAGTTTTAATCCTTGACTAAAGGAGAGGAGAAAGTGCTGTGGTGCAAATGATTTATGAGTAGAATACATAGCTTCTTGTTCATTCTGTACAGCTCAGTAATTTCTTAGAGCCTTTGAAAGAATCAAACTAGGGTATTTGCTGCTTAGCTGATCCAGAAGCACAGTCCTGGAATAACAAATGAATCAATTTAGACCTGAATGTGAAGTCCACTCAGTGGAAATCAATCTGGATATGCTTTACAGGTAATGTCCTTGTTCCACAGAAGTCAGTGTGACTTTTACCATTGACTTCAGCTGTGTCAGGATTTCATTCTTGGAACCTGTTTCTGTTACTAATGACGTTAGTGAAAAATTTCATTAGGAAAGTGCTTGGATCCCGCAAGAGATATTTGACCTGTGTCAAATAGCACACTTACTGCTATGCTGAGAGAGATGACTTGGTCAGGCTGCCTTCTCCCCATCCTTAGAAAAAGGAGTGATATGTTTAATGAACTTGGTGTGCCACAACCATCACGTTGCCCTGAACTTGTGAACGTCCCTTCAAACTACTTGATCTTTTCAGTCAAACCCATAAGGTCCCTACTACTTCAAGGAACATCCAGTCTTTTCCTGGACATAAAGCATTTCTGAGTGTTAGGTTTAGATGTGTACTTCTCCAGCAGATGCTCCTGCAGATCAGAAGGTGCTGCTGCTGGTTTAGGTGAATGAATGCCTGCTATTTGTAGGTAGGCTTTGGCACACTTCAGAGGCACTGGCTGTGCTCAGATACAGAGCTGCACTTCTGAAGCTATATCAAACAGTTCTGTGAGATGCCCAAGGTTCCTGCATTACAGGATGGTGTCCTTTGCCGTGCTACCACATCTCCTCCAGAGTGATTTTGTCCAGTTGGGAAAACAGATTACATTTAGATTATGAGCCGTGAGGCCTAATCTGTTAGTTTCAGCTAGGTATGAAATGTGAGGAATTGTCAGCCCTCATGTCTCCCTGGCAATAGCATGGCCAATAGAGGAACGCTGTCAGTTTCCTTCGTCTCTTTGCATAGGTCGTTATGCCTTTGCTTGTTTGTTACTCTTTAAGCCTAATGAAGATCCTGGATTAATGTATCAGCGTTAGAATGTTTTAATGGGTGTGTTGTAAAATCGGTGGAAGGAAAATAGTTTAACTGAGAGAATTGGAGAAGAATATCTTCTGTTTCCTGCAGCAGTGTCTGTCTTATGAGTAATTACTGTATACAGTGTGTGCATGTGAGTGTACAGCAACTAGAAATGCCTGCAGTAGGTATTTTCCTCCATTTTTTTCATTACCTGATTTGAAATAAAAATTGATCTAACTCTCTCTCTCTCTTTGCCTCCAACAGCTGTAGGATTTGGAATGGATCCTGACTTACAAATTGATATCATCACAGAACTGGATCTTGTGAATACAACTGTTGGGGTAACACAAGTGTCAGGATTACACAATGCCAGCAAAGCGTTTTTATTCCAAGGTAGGACAAATGCCCTCAATTCTCTTGCCTCGTGTCTGTCTGCATGAGCTTGGGAGAGCTTTGATGCCTGGCTGTAACAGTGTACTTACCAACCCCACAATGGTGGACTTACCCAACTGCCACTTTCTTTTATGTTTTTGGAGATACTCCTTCCTACTTCTCTGAAATACATGTGGCATTTTATTTCAATTTTAATTTATTTTTTTTTTTTCTTCCCCAATGTGCTGTCAGTGTCAGGTAGTTGAGATTTAAGATTTTTAGAGAAGTACTTTTGGGTTTTATTCTAACTAAATGTCAAAATGTTTTCAAGGCACAGACTTGACTGTGTTCTTGTGTGCTTTCTCTCTGTGACTGTACAGAGGCAGACGCAGAGCTGAAGCTGTGCAACTCTGGGAAAGCATTTAATGTGCTGACACTGATTAGTAACACAGCAAGTCTTTCATCAACTTGGTGGAAACTGTTAAAGTGAGAAAATGCCATTTCGCTGTCCCAGCTGAGTACCAGGTGCAGGATAAGTCACGCAGCGTTGGGATTATTTTCCATTCAATATTCTAATATAATGCATTGTGAAGTGTTTTTGAAATGGTGTTGGAAATATTTTTATGTTTTTAGTGAGGGGAATTCTGGCCGAATTGGCAGGTTTCACCCTGGATTTGAGGTAAAGTCTAGATTAAGAGGCAACGGACCACAAGGAGGAAGCACTGAGTTGCTACTATGTGCTTATTAGGCGAGGAAGACATTTGTATTGGTTGAGATTAACATGCACATTAAAGCACAGCTGGGAACATTTTTATTGTGGAGTCTTACAATGTTTGTTTTTTCTTTACTCTGTTGAAGTGTGCATGTAGTGTCTCATATTTGATATCTGTCCTCTGTGGCTGTTTTTAGAGGCAAATTATTACGAACCTCATTTAGCTTTGGTTCTGGATCAGCAATGCTGACTGACTTCATTGGAAAGGATAAAAGAAGCATGTCTGTGGTCTTAGTTCTTTCTTCACCTGACCAAGAGCAGTTTAGGAGCCAGATCAGAGACACTTCTGGAGACCTCAGAATGTGTCAGTCACTTTTTCAGTCTGTAATGATGCAATGAGTAGCGTTGATTTTCACTGGTTTCCAGATTAATGTCCAGAAGAGGAGCATTGATTTATTCATGAGAAGATAGTGGTTGTTTTTCTTTAGATACTTGACTCCAGGCTTGTGTGTTATGGGCAAGTCATACTGAAGTACAGTCATTCCTCTGAGGACAGTGGTGACTTAAAATGTTTTAGTGTTTCCAGTTGCTATTTCGTGTAGCTAATCATAACCACACAGACAAACTCACCTTGGTGAGTTTTCACAGACTGCTGGTCAAAGCTGCAGGGGAAAAGACTGAGATGTGTTTTTCAGGATGCTGTTTGAAGCCATTGGTACTGAAAGTAACTCTGAAAGGCTAATGCTGAAGACTTTTTATAGATATTCAGTTCTTTTTCCCTTGGAAGACCCTGGCTGTAGTTTACCACCTTGGAGAAAACTAGTGTGAAAAGGATAGAGCTTGTAAAATCCATATGAGCAGACAAATTGGAAGATGGATGTTCACGGGAAGCAATGAACAAAAATTCACTGTATGAAGTGAATAAATAATTCACAGTCTGTAGTTGGGTAAACAAAGCCTTTATTTATTTATTTATTTATTTATTTATTTAAATTCCCAGAGCAGCAATTCTTGTTGCTAATGCACAGAGGAATAGCCTTGTGCTATTATAATTGTGCTATAATAGCCTTTACACCTGTAGTGTAAAACTTCTTGGGAAATGACTCAGGAAAATTAAACTGCTCAGTTACGATCATCGGCCCTAGGGCTGGGAGAAAACTGAAGAAGACCTCTGTTCTGCTACTCTGTCCTGAGAGAGGTCTGCGAGGGGTCTTTTGCTGCCTGTCAAATAGAATGGAAGTCCAAGGTTG
This sequence comes from Eubucco bourcierii, assembly GCA_013396675.1. Taxonomy (NCBI): domain Eukaryota; kingdom Metazoa; phylum Chordata; class Aves; order Piciformes; family Ramphastidae; genus Eubucco; species Eubucco bourcierii. The sequence goes on along the minus strand of VWZE01023917.1, from coordinate 978,575 downwards.
CCCTGTTGGCTGCTTCCTTCTTGTTGGTGTCTCTTATTTGTGAAATGTCAGCAGTATGTTGGCAGCTCTATGAATTCCCTTTTACTAACAGAGGCGACTTACTTTACAACTACAGTTTGGCTGCATGCCAGGTGCTTTGGCTGGGAACAGAAGATACTTAATTTTGATTTTTATCTTGCCATACACCAAAAGCAATATAGAACTCAGGGCAGCTGCTATGTCTAAGGTAAAAGTAATACTTTTTCCCACAAAGATTCACAAAGTCCCCACAGCCAACATGACACTCCTGGAGGAGAGAGAAGACTGGAAGCTGGAGCTTGGTTTCAAATTTACTGTGTTGTCTTGGACCAGCTATTCAGCCTCCAAGATGTGATCCTTCCAGCAAAGATTTGCTTTGATTACCTCCTACCATATGCGAGCAGTTAGTGCCTGCTGTGCTGCACTGCTCTGGTGTTGCCATTGCACTTCTGGGCAGAGGAGGACCTACCTTACCTGGTAGGCTGATTGCTGAATGTGGACCCACATTGGAAGACCTCCTGACTTGTAGGGCCATGAAGATGATCAGAGGGCTGCAGCAGCTCTGCTATGAGGACAGGCTGAGAGAGTTGAGGCTTTTCAGCCTGGAGAAGAGAAGGTTTTGAGGAGACCTTGGAGTGGCCTTCCAGTATCTGAAGGGGGCCTATAGGAAGGCTGGGGAGGGACTATTGGCAAGGTCTTGTAATGACTGGACAAGGGGCAATGGGTTTAAACTGGCAGAGGGGAGATTTAAACTGGACCTGAGGAAGAAGTTCTTTACAGTGAAGGTGGTGAGACACTGGCACAGGTTGCCCAGGGAGGTTGTGGCTGCTCCCTCCCTGGAGGTGTTCAAAGCCAGGTTGGATGAGGCCTTGAGTAACCTGTTCTAGTGGGAGGTGTCCCTACCTATGGCAGGGGATTTGAACTAGATGATCTTTGAGGTCTCCAACCTTACCATTCTATGATTCTATAATTCTATGATTTCACTGCTGAGGGTTGCCTGGCTTAGGAGATGAGAAAAATTTGCGAGTGCGTCCCTTGGTGAGCAGTTTTCACAGGGTCATTTTTGCCTGCTGCCTTTGGCAGCATCTTTACAGCAGTGTAAGAGGGCTTAGAGCTTACACAAAGGTTCCCTGTGGATCATCTTCTGTCTTGTGAGATATATTTCCTAAAACAGCTTTACTAGAGCTGTTCAAACTGAGAGTGTTCCTTTGTGTGTCTACATCTTTGAGGTAGAAAAATGGTAATTTTTCCCCAACCCAGACAATTATGTGTACAGCTCTAGTGAAAATATGGATTGTTCTCCTCAGCAAGATTCTTCTGTGAATTAAACTCTTTGAAATTGAAAGGCTTAGAAGTTTGGGGCGTTCTTTCACTTGCATTTAGAGGCAAATAGGAGAGATTAAGAAGGGGAGCGATGGGAAGACATGCAGAAAAGAGTGAGCAACTATTATTTTTAATTGGGTATTTGATCAGTGGTGTTAGCTTTTGTTTACTCTAAGTGACCTCCTGTTTGCTAGAAAGTTTCTGGGGAGTGATGTCATGATTTGATTTGACCTCAAAAGAAAATGTAAAAAGGACTCTTTCCCCTTGAGAGTTAATGGTTTTCAGTCCAAGACAACCTCAGTGAAATTCGTGGATTATTCTGATTTGATAATAATATTGGTAGTAACAGCTGAAAACTCAGATTTGTGTGTGAAGCAGCTTTACAGGCAATAGGAGCAAATTCAACTCTGCTACAAATTGAGTGACAGTGTGATTGAACCAAAGTGGCAATTGAGAGATTGGGTTGCCTTTGGACAAGGAATAGCTGTTCCTAATTGTGAAAAGCATGGAAACCTGTAATTAAGTGTAGTAATCTGAGTGGTCCTGTTGGGCACAAATTTCAGTTATTAGAGTATTTCAGCTGGATTTGTGATTGATCAGATCCATTGTGTGTTTCAGTTTCATTTCTATGTGAAATGGAGATGGGGGGAATCAAAAAAGCGCTCCCCAAGTGCTGACAGTGTGAGTGGGATGAAATGTTGATACATAACTCATAATTTTAATAGAATGGTTTAGGTTGGAAGGGACCATCAAGGATCAGCTAATTCCAACCCCCTGCCATAGGCAGGACATGCTGCAAACAATCTGACTCATAAGGTCCCTAACGTTATGGTGGCTTAATTAATTGCCTTTTATTTATACCAACAAGAGTGGGGGGAAAAAAAAAAACCTCTTTGTATCCAGGGTGGGTTGTTTTAACAGGAAGAAACAAAGGAGGCTGAGAGGGTATTCTTGGTTGGAGTGCTCCTGGGGAATGAGGCACCCTGGATCATAGAATCGTAAGGTTGGAAGGGACCTCAAAGATCATTTAGTGCCAACCCCCTGCCATAAATCCTGGTGTTGGCCCCCAAATCTCTTCACCTCTAACCAGAAGTCCAAAGAATTCAAGGAAACAGTTCTGAGGTTGGGTTATCTGTTTCAAAGAAATGTATTGAAAATATGGATCTTCTGCCTAATGGATTGCAACAGCATTTTGCAAACACTGCATGACACCATCTGTAAACAGTGTTTTACAAACATGGCAAAACAGTGCTGCAATCCCCACAAGAAGATCATAGCATCAGTTTCAGTACACAAGGAAACACTGAGTCGTGACTTGCTTAGGGGGGCTCAGTCCTGTTCTGTGTTTCAGGCAGCAGGGAAGCAGGACTTGTTTTGACCCTTAGGTGGAAACCTCAGCAGGATCTTGAGTTTAGTGGCTAAGGCTCTCCTTATAAATAAGGCAAGAGGAGATGCTTAGCTGCTCATCCTGTTTGAGGCAGATTGTGCCCCGTTTTTAGCCTAGCTGTTACATTATGTGATTGCCTTAACCAGCCTGACTTTTGTTCTCATTGGGAGAGTAAAATCTTATTCCTTTTACAACCTGTCAGCTATGCCCATTTCTTTTTAATCGTTCTTCTCTCAACACTTTTCATGAGCGAATAGAGGCTTAAAGCCTCTACTTATAAAGCAGTTCCCCCCAGAAGTTTATTAAGGCTTTGCTGTGTTCTTTCCTAGAAATCTGGCAGTGTTTTGCAACTTAGCCTTTAAATTAGGAATGGTCTTTTTGCTATGTGTACTCTGTATAGCACTCAGTAAAATAAACCACTGAGTACTGCTGGAAGTCTACCTAGATGTAGTCCTTTCTTGCTTTTCTTTCTGTACTTGTTTTAAACAGCCCCTGGATTTGTAAGAGAAATACCTGGCTCCAGCGACACAGAGTTCACTCATGCTCCTTCTTCCCACTTAGTACCAGTGACTGCTGAATTCTTTTCTGTACAGCCACTGCTCCATCAGGGAAGGTGAAAGAACAGAGAGTGTCTTAAAGCACCAAGAGAGACAGCATTCTTGTGAGAAAAGTGCATCTCATTGAGTTCCTGAAACCAGCAACTCAATTGTCCTGCTTCAGGCCAGTACAGGGAGCAAAGCTGTACACTGCTTCCCTCAAGCTACATAATTTTTTTGCCCTTTTGAAAGAGGCTTCCTCTGAGGCACCTCCAACCTGTCCTAAAAAAATGTCCTCCACCTCTGTACCTCTGGTTTATCATGGAAACCTGGCAAGCTCCTTCAGCTCTTGGGCTTTTAGAGAGGCTGCAACAAGGACTTTGAGGGCAAGGAAGTGAGTAGAAGGGATGAAGAGCATGATAAAGGGAACCATGGAGAGTGGTTGGGACAAGAAGCCTGGAAAGGTAGGAAAGGGGCTAGGGCCAAAAGGGCAGACCAGAGGACTGGATTAAGACTAGATGGGTAAGACTGGGTAAAGGTTTGGTTATGTGAGAGGCAGCATTAGTGTAGAAAACCAGGCAGAAACACTGCAAGTTCAGACTTGGTAGCGCTATAAAATATCTGTGATGTGTGCTAATTTTTAACAAATGTCTTTGGAGGATACAACTTGGATAATGTGGGGGTTTTATTGGTGATTTAGAACCTTAATTTTGCTGTGCTTTGCTTGTTCACCTGTGAAGCTGAGGTACATTAGTACCTTTCCTGTAACAATGGTGGTGTGAAAAGAATTCATTAATTTTTGTAGAGGTCTTGGATACTGTGCTGAAATAATTAAGTTGGTCATGGTTCGTTCTGTCTTCAGAGAAGGATTTGAGCATGGTAGATTTGCTGTTCAAGGTGAGCCTCCAACAATAAAAATAAAGCAAAACTTCAGATCCTTGTTTGTTAACTATTATTTGCCCTTTGTTCTTTTTATTATTTTTTTTTTTTGGGCCACACTGAGACTCTGGAAAGTGTAATCCTGTAATTAAGGGCGACGCTGAAATGTGCATCTCCAGAGGCTGAGCAAGGTTTGCCTGCGAGACTTTGACCCTAACATCTAACTTCTCATTTACAGTTTGTTTGTTTACTTTTTAATATAGCTGATGTTTTAATCATAGAATGCATTAGGTTGGCAGGGACCACCCTGAAGGTCATCTTGTCCAACCCCTCTGCAGTGAGCAGGGATGTCTCAAACCAGGTCAGGTTGCTCAGTTTAAGTTTTAACCTTGAATGTCTCTAGGGGTGATGCCTCCACCGCATCTCTGGGCAGCCTGTTCTAGTATTTCACCACTCTCATTGTGCAGAACTTCCTCCTGACATCCAACTAAGTCTGCCCTGCTCTAGTTTCAAACCCTTCCCCTTCATCCTATTGCTACAAGCCTTTCTAAACAGTCCCTCTCCAGCCTTCCTGGGACGTAATTATCGAACAATGCTTTAAGGCTTTGAAAATCCATAAACTATCATTAACTTGGTCAGTTCACAAAAGCAGCTTGAGGAATACTTGTGTGGACCTATCCATTGATGACTGCTTCCAGTCTTGTCTGATGTTTCAATTATGTCAGAACCCTGCCTAGGGGTAAAACATTACCAGGAAGGTATGAATTCTAAATCCTTGGTTTCTTGTTTCAAATACCCCTTTCCCTTCTCCCAAGTCAGTATAGACTACAGCAGACTCCTAGGCAGATTAAATGACAGTGACCAGTTTCTACTTCTCTCTTCCCCCACCCCGCAACGTTGTCATTCTACCTTCTGTTGCTTGACATTTTTTGGGTTTCCCATCATGTCTGTAATGATTAAGAAGGAATTCTGAGCACACATTGCCTCTGTCCTCGGCAGTTATTTTTGCTTTCCTGGGAGACAGTAATTGTGCTGCTTGTCTATCTTCATTGCCACTGTGGTAAGTACAGAGGGGACACGAGATAGGCACTTCTGTATTTCTGTAGTATGCAAAAAGCCTTGACTGCTGCTGGCAACCTCTTGACAAAGTCCTGTAATGAAGATAAGCAGAAAGGAAACAAAAGGTCTCTGCTCTGAAGTGGGCAGGGAGGGGGATGCAGAAATTAGTTTCTGCTGTTGCTACTAAGTGCTGCATGCTTACACACTGCTTAGGTCCTTACAATGAAAGTAAATCAGTTTAGATAAAAGTAAGTATAACAGCTTGAGTTTCTTGTGTCTTCATCAGGACAGAAATTGGCTCTTTCCTGCAATGGGTTTTGGCAAACTGATACTCTAAAGTCATTCCATACTGTGCATCTACAGCTTCTATTAACTTGTGTAGTAGAGCTCTGGGAAGCTGAGGTGAAGCAGTCAGTATCTGAGTTGTGCTGCCTGCAGGTGAGTCCCTGCACAGTGTTGAGTATCCTTTGGTGGAGAATTCCTCCCAAACTTAGGATAAGTTGCTGCACCTCATATTACAGGTCTTGGTTGCTGGGCAGATGCTGGGATAAAAGAATGCAGAATTGGAATATTGCCTGTCAGTGCTGAGTTAAAACTTCTTGAAGTGAAGAGAGGGAAAAGAAGTGCTGAAAAATTGGATTCTTGCTGTAGGCAGTGAAACAAAGTGATCCATTATGGTTGATTTTGACCTTAAGACTGATCTCTTAATTTTGAAACCAATTTTGGTAGAAATGTGTCTTTATACTTGTTCAACTTGAGTCTATTTCCTCTAAAAAGAGCTACCCCTTTTTGCTTGAAGGGAGGTGGTGTTATTTGAAATTACTATCAGACAAAATTAAACACATACAATTATTTTAGAATGTTGAAAAATATTATTTTAAAGATTTCTTACCATTAGAAAGTATATAAGGACCTAATGCAAGGGTCAGGCATGGACCATTTTAGGTGGTGAAGGACCCTGCTGTCTTGAACACGTCTTCTTGTCATGAAGAATGAGAATTAGGTACTTGAGACCTCAACCTACCTTTTCTATGCCAAAATCTAGATTAATCTTGCCACTTGCAAGGTGGGTGTATAAGTTATGTGAGGAGGACATCTTTTTTCCTCTTACTTTTGCCTCATAAGTGGTGTGAGGTAGTCATGTCATATTGCGCTGGTTTATGGCGTTGTGTCATGTGATTGCCTCTTCACTGATACAAAATGGAGAACGTTACTTTTTTTTTTCCCCAGTAGAACAGACAAGAAAATTGGTTTTGGCACCTAAGATCCACTAAACCATCAATCTGCATGCTTAGTTGTGCAGGCTGTGTATGGGCTGAAAGAGTTGGTTCTATGATTCTGAGAACAAAGATCTACGAGTCACAGTTTGGGAGCAATAAATACTATAGTTGGACACTGGTGTTTTGACTTCCTAGAAGACAGTGATTGAATGGTAAGGTTGGAAGGGACCTCAAGGATCATCTGTTTCCAACCCCCTGCCATAGGCAGGGACACCTCCCACTAGTACAGGTTACTCAAGGCCTCATCCAACCTGGTCTTGAACACCTCCAGGGAGGAAGCAGCCACAACCTCCCTGGGCAACCTGTGCCAGTGTCTCACCACCATCACTGTAAAGAACTTCCTCCTGACATCCAATCTAAATCTTCCCTCTGCCAGTTTAAACCCATTACCCTAGTCCTGTCATTGCAAGACCTTTTCAATAGTCCCTCCTCAGCCTTCCTGTAGGCCCCCTTCAGATACTGGAAGGCTACTATAAGGTCTATTTGAAGCCTTCTCTTCTCCAGGCTGAAGAGCCCCAACCCTCTCAGCCTGTCCTCATAGCAGAGCTGCTCCAGCTCTCTGATCATCCTCACGATGTCTCATTACAGTCTTTCCCCCATCCTTTCTCCTTTCATGATAACATTTCTTAGTTACAGATGAGTTTTTCCCATTGGCCCCTTCTTCTATGAATGGGTAAAAGCAGCACAGGATCACTGAGCTGCATGGATTGCTTTACTGAGGCTGCCCTCCCCTCGCACATATGGCAGACTCCTCCCTCTGAAGCTGTGAATTTTCCAGTTGGAATGCGTGGGAACAGACACTTCCCACNTCTTTTGTAGACTAGAGGGTAGCAAAGATGCTCTGAGAGCACAACAAATGTAAAACTGGATCCTGGAGATGAAATACTCATTGCTTCTCTGATGAAAGCCTATCTACAGGTGGCGTTCAGACCTGTCTCTACTTTTCTCCCTCTTCACTTTTCAACATTGTTATGCACAATGAACCAATTTTAAAGCTTATTCTTGGGGAAAAATAACAAAGCCAGGATGTGTGGGAGAATGGGGTTTGAGTGTGTGTCATGATTTTTCTTGGACTGTGGATGTCTCTAGGGATGTTCATCATGCTGTTTGGTTAATGAAACAGCACAGCCTTGAAACATGGTACTTGTGGAATAACTTGGTAAACGCCAGTGATTTGGAAACTTTATGTACTGCACTTTACCTCAAGTTTTTCTTTTCAGGGAATCTACTGACAAGTTGGGGTAGGAGAACTGTGCAGCATTGGTTGCAGTGATCTTATTAAGGAGATGGTGGACGTTGTTTAGACTGACTTCATGGTAATTAATTATGAAGCTAGAACAAAATAATAAAAAAAAATTTTTTCCTGTGGTAGTATTGCCCACACATTTAAAAGTCTTGGTCCTCTGTGTTATTCTCTGGTACTGGCAGTGCTTTTCATGTCTTTTGATGTCTTGAGAGTCCCAGATTTTGAATGGGATATTTCTAGCTTTATGCCAACCTAACAATTTTCAAAATGTAGTCATTTAAAAAAAAAAAAAAAGTAAACATTATTGCTGATGTTAATGCTAATGGCAAGAAATGCAAAAAAGGGGGACACATGTGGCAGTTCTATTTAAATAAAAGCTTATTTTCAGAAACAAAGGCTTATGGAGCAAAAGGGAGCTCTTAGTACCCCAAGCACGTTTGCTGTTACGGATGAACCCACAGCAATGGATGCTATCAAAGTTGTCATATTTTATTCATGAGTTGTGGTATGCTTGGGTGAAATAAGAAAAGCAATGCTCCAAATCATAATTATGGTGTAAAAAGATAAAACAGTTATTATTGTGACATTTTGGGAAAATTCCTAAATCTCAAATAATTCACCCCAAACGTGCGGGGAATGACTAAATCCATGAGCTGGGTTGGTGATTCTTTGTTGGGGGGTTGTGTGGAGCTCTGCACAGATAAAATTTGTACTTATTTGGGGAGGAAATATGTATAAATGTGTGCTTACGTCTGTTCCAAGAAACCAAGACAACTGGAATATTGAATATAAACATCAAGAGGCTGACAGCAGAAATTATACTTCAGTAGAGAAGGGCTTTGACAAATGTGTTATGCCTCGCGCTATTATCATGCAGTTGATAAATAAAACAGACACCCAGGATTTAATTTGCTTTAGCAATAACGTGGAAATACTTTTTCCATGGGAAAGAAAACAGAAGGGAAAATTAGGTCCTGAAACACATTTGTTTAATGCTTGTACAAATCATATGCAGAGAATAAAAAAACCAACAATAAAAAAAACCAAATGATGAGATTTTTGGTAATAAATGAGCTGACTGCTTTAAAAGTGATTAAAAAACTATTTAGTGTCAAGTCATTGGTAGTTCTTGAACCAAGGGAGCACTTCCAGGATATGCTTGCTTTGAACTTTACAAATAATTTCATTACCTTTAGTTGGATTATTCATGTGATGAAAGGCTTTACTGGGCTGGAAATAACAACTTTTATGTAGGTGTAGGCAGGTCTGTTAGCTGCCCTAAAGGAACATTGGGCACTGTAACCTCTCTCTGTATGTGGAGAAACTGAGTCACAGGCTTCTGTTTTGCTGAACCTTTCGTGTTAATGGTTTGAAGCTAATAGTTTGATTGACTTGTTTAAGAATGCAGGGTTTCACCAGCGAGGGAGGTTCTGATTTCTCTGTGACCTCTCTGAAGATAGACTGGGATTTTCAAGACACTCAAAATACTTCATTCAGCTTCTTTCCTGTTTCAGTGAAATCTGACACCTCAAATATCTTTGAAAAATCCAAGCTATGGGTTACTTGTTGGCTGTGTCTGTCCTACTCATTTTAAACTTAGGAATCCTAAAGCACTTCAGAAGTATTTCATGGTAGTATTTATTTTTAATGATGTTACCACAAAGCATGAACAGCATTTATTATTACCTGCAAGAAGGAAGAGTGCTTAATGAGAAATTGGAATTATTGCATATTGCTTAAGATTACAAAAGGCTCAATCTCTCTGCTTGCTCTGTTGGAAAAGTTCAAATTTTTGTTTCTAGATTCAGAACATGGTAAGGGTTATAGGGGGAGGAAAAAAGTCCAAACTACAATTAGGAGTTATCTGCAGAACTTCTGCATCTGATTTACAGTTCTGGATATTTCTTACCTTCTGGTACCATGTTAAGTTTCTTTTGAACAAATGTTGGTGAAGAACACCTCGATGTTGTCAAGCTCAGTATATGTTAGCTGTTTTTAAAAGCAATTGTGTGGTTTGGGGATCTGTGACTTTGAGCATACCTAAAAGTGTTTCATAGATAAGGAGGAAAAGTGTGCTTAAAATAGACCCCTGAAATGGACAGTCCTCTAGCAAAATGGGCAGCCTGTTGGTGATGATTCATAGCAGTTGCTGCTCTGTCCCAGCGTTGCATCTCTGTTCCAAACCGAGTGCTGCTGGTGTAGTCCATGCTCTCTTCTCTTAACAGGTTGTTGCTTTCCAAATATGCAAACAACAATCTTTAAAGTCACAGTGAAGTGATGCCTTATCTAGTGTAGCTAAATACTGGAGAGGGGAGATTTAGACTGGATGTTAGGAGGAAGTTCTTTACAGTAAGGGTGGTGAGGCACTGGAACAGGTTGCCCAGGGAGGTTGTGGATGCTCCCTCCCTGGATGTGTTCAAGGCCAGATTGGATGAGGCCTTGAGTGAGCTGTACTAGTGGGAGGTGTCCCTGCCTATGGCAGGGGGTTGGAACTAGATGATCCTTGAGGTCCCTTCCAACCTTACCATTCTATGATTCTATGTAATAATGAACGAAGGGCACGTGTGATTTGATTAGCTCACATGATTTAAGAGCAGATTATGTGCCTTTGGTGGCAATGTGACTTCTGAAGCATCTCTATAGACCAAGCATTTAATTTAAGGGATCAACCATTTGTAAATAATCTTGCTTTCAGCACGAGTCCCATAAGGAAACAAGAGAGGCTACTTGAGGAGGCAAGCCTGAGCTCAGTAGCTGCTCAAAGTACTTGAAACAAGTTGAAGAGGCTGCCTTGGGTGTAAGTGGTGATCTGCAGCCTCAGCAAGGCCAGCACCGGTCTCAGCAGGAGGCTTCTTGCAAAGCTGTTCAGCATGCTCTGGTTTTCTGGTGCTGCTCCATTATGGCCGAATGGTTTGAAGGTGTCAGTCGCTGTGCCATGTGTGTGCCCAGGCCTGCTGCTCACCCTTCTGCTGCTGGAGAGATGACTCCAGTGCTTTCTTTGGTTGTTCTATCCATTTGGGTGGAAAAGAAAAGGAAGGGCCCTGGAGGTGTGAACCCCCCACGCAGCACTTTCTTAAAGCAGTATTTGCTACAGCTTTGTGCCCCTATGCTTTCTCTGTCACCTTGGGCACCTTTTACTGGCTGGGACTTGAGAAGTGGAGGTAGCCACCTTCTTTCTTGGCACCTGTTCATCTCCAAGCCCTGTGCTGCTCTGTTGCGGATAACTTGATTACCGTGGTTCAGTTTGAAATGCTGATAAAGCAAACAAAGGACTTAGACTCTCTGGCAACTACTTAATTAACATGAATGTGGTCACTCTAGCTAGTTGCCAATTTTCAAGAAGTGATGAGTCTGACATTAAGCCACTGAATCAACTAAATTATTGGTCGGGGAGAAAACGTGATTTGAGAAGTAGCCTCTGGTCGATTTCTTTAGTCGCTCAAAATTCTGCTGTCCCAGGCATTTGGAGTTTTAGGATTGGATTTGTAGTAGCCTCCTGAAAGGAATGAAATAAATATGTAATTTTAAAAGCCAGATTAAATTTGTTGGGAGAGACCTAGTTGTAAACTAGTTTACTAACATGTGTATCAGAATGGCAGCGATACAGGCACGCCGACTGCCAGGGCGGCTTGGCATCGCGCAAAAGGGGAGTTTACATGGAACTGCACTGCCTTCCCACCTTCCCTAGCAGAAGTGCTTTTGCTGTATAGTCATGGGAACTTACCTTTGTAACATTAGCTATTCACCCTGGTAATTGCTCCATCCTCTAATTTAATGAAAACCCATTAAACCGAAACAATAATTAAAATGAGACATCATCTCCGTAGGAGGTTTGCATATTAAAATCACCAAGCATTTCACTGCAGACAGGTCTTGTTCTTAAGAAATGGTGTTTGAAGCAACATGCAAAAAAGTGATTTATAATGAGTAATCATATTTTAGAGTGCTGTGCAACTGAACATGATTTGCTGCTGGTTATTACTGACTCCGAGTGGTGCCAGCAAGGCAAAAACATTTACGGTGTCTTTTTGTACTGGTGAGAATACCTAGAAGCAGAGCTGTGCTCATGAGAAAACATTGTGCCCTCTTTGGTCATCCCTGGCAGCAGAGTTTTTAAGAGAAGGGTGAGGTGTGTTCACCCCTGTCTCGGGTTACTGGCAGATCAGACAGGAGTTGCTGGTCAGCACTCTTGCAGTGCAGGGGTCCCCGGAGATCAGCATAGTGCTTACTCAGCATGTTAATGTAAAGTTGCACTTATTTTCCCTTGGCAGTAGCCCACAGCTTGCTGAAACCCATGCTTCAGCCTGGCTTGGAAGCCATGTAGGCAAGTGGCAGACATGGTGGATGGATTTGGGTCTGTGCTTAAGTGATGTCTGGGTGTGCTACAGCTTGGCTGGGATGTACCTGTGGGCTGCCTCCAACCTTAGTGCCAGTAGCCTAATTAAGCACCAAAAGTGCTCTGAGGGATATACCTGGCTCTGTGCCTGTTCTCATGACAGGAGTGTGTTGCAAAATCTGGCTTTGTTTGCATATAAGGAGAAAATGGTGTGAATTTTCTCCCCACAGCTTAAAATAAAATATACCATTTGCAGATAACTATGTCCCTCCCTGCCTAGCAAGGGCAGAATAACTACCCGAGTATTGCAAGTAATTACACTTGCAGATAAAATGTATGGAGGTGGCCGAGTGTGTAAGAGCTTGCTACAGCCAGGCAGGGTACTGTGATCTGCCTTTGCAGATCCTGGCTGGAGCTGTGCTGCTGATCCCTTGTGTAAGTCTAGTGCTGGTTCTTCTAGTTGCTCTTTCTGGTTTGGTAAGGCTGTTCTTGGCAGAGGCTGAATGCTGTCATGCAGGACAAAGGCAGCTGGGAGAAGGCAAGGTGGTGTCCTTGGGAACAGCAGTGATAGCACCAGGCAGGGAGAAATGTGGGATGGCAGTGGCTGAATGGGTTTGGCTGTCCTGGCAAACTGAACCATTGCGTTGTGTTTGGCACTTCTTCCTTGGACTTGTGGCTTAAAAGAAGGATTAAAACCAAGCAGAAAATATTCTCTCTCAGACACAGGTGTATCTCCTGCTCCTCTCTCTTGCTGAAGGGAGAAGGTTGCCTCTGAGATGATTTGTGTCTGTTGATTTTTGAGATAATTGTGTATGCTTAATTTTCTTTCTTGTTTTTTTTCCCCCTCTTGTTTAATTTTAGAAACACTCTGGTATGTTTAAAAAAAAACCCTCCAGACAGTCAGTATTTCAAATTAAGAAAAATATAATCACATAGAAGGGCATATGAAAGTCATATCTGTGTGTTTGTTTATTTTGCTGAGATTGCATTATCATTCAAGCGTGCAGTGATGTTTCACTGAAGATTATTGTATAAACCTATATTGTTCTGTATTATGGAGGAAATATGACATTTCATTACAAGCAGACAGTTATTTTTATAGAGAACATAAAGAGAATTTTCCCTTTCAGGCACCTGTGGTGAGGAGGTGTAGGTATTCTCAATTTTTCTTTCTTGAAGTGTGAAAATCAACCTGAAAATAGAAAGCTCTTACTCTAAGTGGATCATACTGCCAGTTCGTTTGTATGCTACCTTTTGCATACAAACAGCTGACATGCCCAGTGGTTGCATGGTGTGAGGAAGGGTACTACCAGAGAGGGGCAGGGGGGCTGTCCTCCCGTGGCACTGAGGAGCTGAGGTGCTGCAGTGCAGGCTGGGCTATGCCCTAAGTGAGGCACCATGTAGCTACTTCACAGTAGTCAGGCCCCAGGTTGTGAACCCAGACCTGTGACAAGCTTATCTCCAATATGCCACATCATGTGCCCTCTGCATCCCCAGGAACCACACTGGGCTTCTCAGCTTTACAAGTCCACTTGCAGGCTGGACTTTTGCCATCTTGCAGTGGAATTTCTGGGTAAGTCCTCTTGCTGCAGTTACTGAGGTTGAGTTGAGAACAGCACTTGTGTAGACATTTCTGCATCTGTTCAGTTGTATAGTGGTAGGAGGTGTCTGTAGCACTGGTAATGAGCAGACCTTCTCCAAATAGCACCATACTTGGAAGTGTGTTGCTTTTCAGAAAGCCTGGTTACCTAACCTCCTCTGTAGGAATGATGCTGGAACAGTGCTGCAGAATAGTACACAAATGCTGTTTGTCATCTAGTAGTTTGAATATAGGTTCCTGGAACTTTAGGATGTTGGGTCTTACTGGTTTTATTCAACAGAGAATGAATATAAGGTGTTGCATGTGGATTTGGTGTAGTCATGACTATGAAGAGGTATATTTCTAGTTGAAGCAGTCAGTGTAGTCCTTATTTGTTCATGATTGTGACCATTATTTTTGCTCACAATGTGGCGGATAGATGATGGAATGTACCTTTGTGTCTTGGTCCTTCTGTAGTGAGGAAATGTTGGAGTTTACCAGGCTTGACTGAAGTTTCAACAGACACATCCCACTGACAGCACCTGCCTCTGCTTTCATCTGGAAGAATTCTCAAAAGCTTTGATAAGGGCTGTGAGATTTCTGGCTATAGTGGCACTTTTAAGCAAAAAAAAAAAAAAAACAAAACAAAACCAACCAAACAACAAAAACCCAAGCAAACAAACAAAACCCACAAAAAAACCCACTTCTTTTTTTTTTTTTTTTTTTTTTTTTTTTTTTTGAGATGCTCAGGTTCTTAACCTTCAAAACAAGAATAATTTTCTCCCTCTCAGCTCTTGGACGTTTTATCTCTGAGTCTTAACTTTGGAACTCAGTCCCAGTAAACTGGGTACTGGAGAACTTACTGGTGTATGTACTACATAAGTTTGTGTCTCCTCCATCATCTCCAGTTATTAAAAAAATAAACCAGATAGTATTCATGGCCAGTGATAACACCTGCTAGGAGAAGGTAATGATAAAGATAATGGAATCTTATAGATAAATCATAATCAGGTGTTCTGTGCTGCGTTGTTTATTCCTCTGTTCCCCTTTCTGATGGCAGGCAGAAATGATTTTTGTTCTTTGAAGCCTTTTCCTGTGCTATGATAAAAGTGACATTGGACAGACAAATAGTTTGATACTGTAAAGCAGGCATTATATTTATTTATCAGGTGAATTTGAGCCTCTGGCAAAGATTTTTAAATGATAACATGATTTTTGCTGTCTAATTTGTGCTACATTTCAGAGGTGAGCTGCTCAGACTGCAAGCATCTTAGGGATTCTGAGTGTGTAGGCTCATTTGGAGGGCTTTAAGCTGCACAAGAAAAATTGAGACACCCAATTACAAAACATGCTTGAATACTTTTTCCTTGGAGTTTGGTTTCAGTCTGTGGCATTCCCTCAGTAGTTGAGTTTTTGAGACTCAGGTTGTTTTTCAAGCTGGCCTCTCTTCTTTCTGTCTGCAAAGCCTCATTTAATGACACAATGTTTTGGTGGTTTTTTTTTTTTTTCTTTCTTCTTCTTTTTTTTTTCCTGCAGTGAAATTCTGAATTGTAAATCCCATCACTCCTTTGTGTGTTACAGCATTCATGCTGGGCAGGATTCAGTACAGTTCTGTGGTTTTCTATCAGCTGAGAATTTGTGCCAGCATTTCTGGCTTCAAAGCAAACCTTTGGAAAAGAAGCACGCTAGGCTTCTAAATGGTTGTGACATCCAGGGACCACAAGTGGCACAGGTCTTGCAAATGTGTGACAAAGGCCCAGCGTGAGGGGTGGGGAGGTGAAAGGCTGTGATTCCTCCCTTTTGTCCTTAATCGCCTCTCCTAGTGGTGACATATTGTGACTAACAGGACGAGATGGAAATGAATGTGGTGGGAGATGCTGCATTTGAATCTTCCAAGATCAAATATGAGAAGGCAAGTGGCTGCTTGGCCATCAGCAGGATTAAGGGAGGCTGAAGTCTCTCTGCATCTGCCTGGTCAGGCTGTAGTTTAATAAATATTGCATGAGCTGTCATGCTTTGCTGCTTTAAACTGAGAAATCCCTGAGATGCTGGTGGGTTGCAAGCGTGTCCTGTATTTATTTCTCAAGGCAGAAGCACAGCCATATAGCATTATTAGCAATAATACATCTCTACCTTACGCAGGGCAAGGACAGGTTTCCTCTGATGTACGATGGAGAGGTGGTAGCAGTCAGTGGCGAAGGCCGAAATGGGAGCTTGGTGAATTGTGCTGGGAGAGGCAGTGCCTGAGATTTCTCAGAATTTAGGAGCTTATTTATCTGACTGCAGCACACCTTATTTGCAGCAACTTAATCCACTCGCCACAGACACAAATGGCTCAGCATCCCGTCAAAACTTCTGTCGGAAAATCAGTAGCTGACCAGTTGTGAACTTGTCAAAGTGACAAGTGACCATGCTGGCGGAGATGGCATTTGGGCTTCTTCCCTGAACAGGTGCAGTAGTGGCAGATGACTCTCAAAAATGAAAAATGCCGGTGGGAAAATGAAAAATGTAATCTGAATCTTTCTGATTTAGCGTTTTTACTGTACTCTTCTTTCCTTCTCTTCCTAAAATAAACTTCCTAGATACAGAAAGAGAAATCCACGCAGCGCCCCACGTGAGCGAGAAGTTAATTCAGCTCTTCCGCAATAAAAGCGAGTTCACCTTTTTGGCCACCCTGCAACAGAAGGCATCAACCTCTGGAGTTATAGTGTCCATCCGAGAGCTGGAGCACAGGTAAGAGGAAAACCTTTCTCTCTTGTACCACAACAATATAGAAGGTATTGAGCACTCGGTACCTTCTATACTGAGTACTGAGCTCCCTTTTGCCTGTGTGTTGAAGTGGGAGATACAAAATCTGATGTGCAAGTTAAAGCCTTTCTGCAGAGTTTTCTCTTTTCTGTGGTATTTTGTTTTGTTTGGGTTTGTTTGTTTGTTCTGGAAGGAATGCATTATTTATGTATCCTGGTCCGTAACATAAATTAACTTCAGCAGGAGGATCAAAACCAGTGCAGTGTAGGTATGGCAGACTTTGGAAGTTACAAACCTTGCAAGGCAACTTCTCTTCCTGGCTTCTCACAGGTGTTCTGGAGTTTGCCTTCTCTTAAAAGTTCATGTTTCCTGTTTTATTGTGGTTTATAGCATTTTAAAATGCTTTCTTTTTGAGATTCAGCAATTAAGCTGCTTCTGTGTGGTGATGTGTATGTTTTCTTCCTGACATAAGCACAGCATATTATTATTTCCTGTTTGTGTCTCTTCTTCTGTTGTCAGTGTAGGATGAGAGGTCTTTTTCATTAGCTTTTTAGAGTGGTATTCATTGTCATTAAACAATAGTGAAAGACTTGTGCCTTGTGTTATGACCCACAATGCAATTCCAGTGATGTTTGCATGTTGTGAAGTGTGTGTTGTAGCAACCCATACCCTGCTTGTAGCTTAGTGAATGCCTTTTTCATAATTCCTTAGACTTTAAGGACTTCTGTATCTAGTCTGACTTTCTGTTGTCATACAAGTAGGAGGATGTTCCATGGTTGCTCCCATTTCAAAGCTAACAGCAGTCATTCTCCAGCTTTAAAAAAAAAAAAAAAAAAAGGAAATTCCTCTTGGTATTTAATCATATTAATTAGATACATTTTACACAACTATTAGCCCAATTTTATTTTATTGAGAAAGTGTATGAAAGAGAAGGCAATGACTTAATCCATGGCTTTCCTAAGAAACATGGGACCAGAGGATCCTTGAAGTCCCTTCTGAAGCCATGGTTAGGAGGATGTTTGCCATGCTGAGCAATTTATAATTATTTTTTATTTTTTTAATCTGAAAGAGAGGAGCTTGAGGAGAGCCATTGACAGAGGGCCACTGTCACAGGGCCGCTGTCACATGCAGGGGTGCACACACACACACACACTTGGCAGAATGCAAGGCCAGACTAGACTGGCAGCGATGATTATACAGTGGAGTTTTAGATGTGTCCTCTTCTTAATTTAGCTACTTAGCTTCTCTATCTCGACAGGCAGAGACAGAGGCTTGTAGAGAGATGTGTTACGCAGGGGTAATCCTGACTGGACAAAATGCACCATCGATGTCCTTCCTGACACTCAGCTTATCTTTGTATTTCAAATTAATAGGCATGCATTTAAAAATGCATGTAGTTGAAAGCTGCTGGTGCCACTGAAACCTCTGTAGTTGTGTGTGGTCGCTGAGGTAGTTTCAGTGTGGGCAGCTGTACGTAAGAGTTAAAATGGGCATGTCCAGTGTTGCTAATAACTGCTGTTAAGTTCTTGCTGTCAGTTGAATTACTGCAATTATCCTTTTTGTTGTGTATCACTTAAAACAGAGTCACTGTTTCCCTGGTTCCTGAAGCTGCTGCTGGGACCTTGATAACGACAGTGCCTTTGAACTCTTAGGTCTGTGACAACATAAATTAATACAGAGGGTGACAGTGGAGAAAATACTTTTTAATGCTGATCAGGAGTAGAGAGCAAAGATTTGGGGCCTTGCTGAAGAGAACTCTACTTACCTTGTGATGGATGTAGTGGAAAAAGTTTCAGCTTGATGTTTTATTTTGCTCAAACTGCTCAAGTGCCTTTCGTCTTCAGCTTTACATGGGAACTGAAATGGGTGCAGACCCTTTACACAGGGGAAGCCTTTTCAAATCTGTCACTCCTGCTAAGCTGTTGATAATTATTTGGGTTGGACTAGATGACCTTTGGAGGTCCCTTCCAACCCAGATTATTCTATGATTCTATGATTATCACAGTCCTGTGCTGACGACAGATTTTTCTTTGGGAAGCTTTTTTCAACCGTCCACGAGTCTATGAACACAGACAATGCAAAGAGAACAGGAAGAAACATCATTATGCTGCAGCATGATTAATTAGGACCTATGAGAGTGAGTGGAAGGTTACATTTATTACCTAACCAGTATAGTTATTTTGACTATGGAAAAACCAAGAACTCTTCCCTTATGCACAAAACTGGAGATACTGCAGCTAGTCACATAGTGGGTTTTAACTTTCCAGCATGCCAAAAGTAGCAAAGTTTAAAGTTCAGGACTTCAGAAGATGCAGGAGGTTAACAACACCTGAATAAAAGTAGCTGCGTTAGCTGTTGGGACCAGAGTTATATCTTTGAGAGATGTCTTTTTCGTTGGACACAGATTTAATAGCTGACAGATTTTATTTCAAGCAACAAAAGGAGGTGTGAATATCTAAGTTACATTTCCCAGAATAACTGTTTTTAAAGGCACTTTTTCATGATGCATGTAATGGAGATGATTGCCATAAGGCAGCAATACATAGAATGGTTGGTTTATAGTTCATTTCTCCAGTAAGTTTTAAAATGGTTTTATTTTCTAATAACATGGAATTCTGAAATCAAAAGCATTAAAGTAAGAAGAATACAACTTTTCATGAAGTCAGTAGTTCAGAACTGCTGTTTTGTTGTGCTAAATGCTACTGTCACAAGAGCCAGAGATTTGCTCCTAATTTATGTCATCATTAAATTAGACAAAATTTATGCTACAATCATGATAAATGCACATTTGTTAACATCTTATCTCGGCGCATCAACTTTTAATGATGACAAAGAATTTGTTTTCATGATCCTAACGTGTGGAAAACAGAATTCTGAATTCAACTTAAGTCTAATTGAACAGTGCAATGTGTATGTAGTTATCTGGAATAGAGTGATACATATGAAGATGATGAATTTTTACGGAGTTACATATAACAAAATGTAATACAGGATGGATGACCATGTCACCTGGGGATGCAGGAGGCAAAAAATATTTTCTTTATTGGAGAATTATGCCAGGCAGTTCTTCCTAGAAGATATTTGTGACCTGTTTCACTCACAGTCTTTGACCATTCAGACCACCAAGGCACTTGGAAAAGACCGAGATCTTTTAAGTCTCTACCATAATCAATCCTTATATCAACAGTGATTTCATACAGTTTCATCCAAAGTTGTCTACCTTGTTCTCTCAGGGAGGTTGTGGAAGCTCCCTTTCTGGAGATGTTCAAGGCCAGGTTGGACAAGGCCTTGAGTGACCTCTCCTAGTGGGAGGTGTCCCTTCCTATGGCAGGGGGTTGGAACTGGATGAGCTTTGAGGTCCCTTCCAACCTTACCATTCTATGATTCTGACTTGATCTGGCCTTGCATGGTCCAAAGCACAAGAACATAAATTAGATGAAGTCAGCATTGTCTTTGTGCTGTTCAGCCTCTTGAGTTGGAGGCATATTGATGGTTACTTCTCACTGCTGGTCAAAATCAGTATCTGGAGAAATCCATCAAGGATGCTCAGGTGGGCAGGCTCATGCTTGTTCAAACACTGGATTTCATCAAAGGTACTGGCTATGATTTCCTGACTACTCCACAGCACAATTTACAGCAACTGACTGCTGTAAAATTTTTTCCTCTTACTGATGTGAAAATTGTGCCCCTTATTGACCTTCTCCTCAAGGTCTCGTTATGTGCATTTTTCAAGGTCTCTGAGTCTTGTGTATTGTTCCTTTCTCTTGCCTTCCCCAAGAAGTCATTGTTGCTTTTGTAACTCTGCCTGGTTACTAAAGAGAACGAAAAAGTAACTGTTTTTTAAAAGACCAAGGTGCTTATTCCTCTCTAAAATTTTCCATGTGTCCCACGTCCATCTTTTCCGTTTGCTTCATGTTTATTAGTGCTAACATTTGTATCCATGTGTTGTCATTTGCTCTGTTTCAAAATGGGAGCTCCCACCATGGTAGGACTAGACAGCAAGTCATTGACATTAATACTTTGAAGATTTTTTTACCTGTACTAGTGGGAGGTGTCCCTGCCTATGGCAGGGGTTTGGAACTAGATGATCCTTGAGGTCCCTTCCAACCTTACCATTCTATGATTCTTACTTGGAGCACTAAAAACTTTTTTTTTTTCCTTATATATTTTTTTCCTTTTATATATACATATATATATATTTAAGACTTTTAAGCTATGCCCAGGACCTCAGATTCAGCAAATGTATGCCACGGCAAAGATTTGGGAACTTGAAACTAATTGCACTGCTATGGCAAAATAAGTTTATTGAGTGGAGAACTTGGCCCCTCACTGTGTGGCAGCAAACTGTGTTGATAGAAAAATCCAAGAGGATCTGATAAGTGTATTACCCTCCTAGCAAGTTGGTTTTGGGGTTTTGGTGGGGGAACAGGCACAAGACTCTAGTATATTGTTGAATACTTCCCTCAGTGGCACCATGAACAGCTTCTGAGACTGTTGAGGAGTAGATAGAAAGCTTTGCCTTCACAAGAAAGAACTGGAAGGCTACCAGGCTGCAATATAGCTGATTAAAACCACAAAAGGGTAACAAGCTAGTTAAATTAAACACTGAAACCTGATTAATGAAAAGAAACCTATGCAAGTGACTTTTGACCCTAGTTGTAGACTTGCAAGATTGGATTTACTGCATGCTCCATTTCAGATTATTTCCTGTAAGATGTGTATACACATATTGGATTCTGAGATGTCTGGTACTCAACAAAGGGAAGGGAAAACTTTGCAAATATATCCATTAACCTTTTTGTTTTAGGGTAAAGGCCACATCCTCAATATTTATGTATATGCTAAACTGGAAAACTGAGAATATAAAGATCCAGCCTCTGAATGAGCTGAAGTGAATATGTGAGGCGCCTACACACATTTCTATTTAAGTAATTTATTTATTTATGTATCATACATATTCCCCCCCCCCCCATAGTGGAACAAGTAAATGAGCTTTGTTAAATAATTTTTTTTTTGCTTGTTTTATGTTCACAAAAAATCTTTAGAGATGCAAACAGAAATAGAATTGGGCCCACCTACTTCTGTGCATGAGATTAAAGTATGTAAAATAAGAAAGTGAGGAAGGAGTCTTCTATCCAGTACATCTTCCACTGATTTAAGCTTTGTGAAAGAGGAGTTAGTGCTTGAGGAGCTACCTTCCCTTCTGTGGCTCCCTGCTGAGAGCAGGTTTTCTGTACAGCAGGCTGACAATTACCGTCCCTCTGAAGCGGTAGCATGCTGCTGATACGCAGCTGTTGGGACACATTGGTTGGACTTTGTTGGCTATTGGAGCAGAATGGTTAACTCCCTCTAACCTTCTACCTTTAAACCTTAATAACCAGCGCTGTATTCCTCGCCCTGAACACAACCAACACTCTAAAACTCTCCACAATAATAACCTCATGAACAAACCCCCCTATACTCAATGTGACTCATGTACCCTACTATCCTTACCTGGTCTCCCACCACTTATGGGCTTCCTGCCTGCATGACTTGTCATTCAAGAACTTCCCAAACAAGAAATGGTCACAACAGCCTTAACTGTTTCCTTCCTTTCCCTGCTAGGCTTATTCTTGTATCTCCATCTTGCCTACTACTCAACAATCACACTCCCACCAGACTCCATGTACCAGTGGTATGCTAACAAAACATCTTAATTGCTGTCCTGAGGTTCATCTCAATCCTGCTCCTGCCACTCCCCCCTATAATCCTGACTACTTACTCTCTAGAAACTGAAGATAGCCCCAAACTGAAGGCCTTCAAAGCCTTAAACAAGAGTTAAACCCTCTTAGTTTCTTGATTACAATCTACTTTCAAGTTATTGTTAATGTGTTGGTTCCAAGAATATGTCCTCTAGCAGGACTAAACCCATCCTAATGACAGTTTCTACATACCAGTCCTACATCATGCAACAGAGCTTGAGTACTAACTCTGTATGGTGTCAGACCAAATACCTGGTATCATCTCATGTTGTGCTAGTAGCTGTTGCACCAGGTTATTTATTTATTGGTTGTCTCAGCAATGAAATCAGCAATGCACCACATAAAAGTTTCTATGTGGCTAGCTCCAGGCCAGTTCTTGCCCCTAACCCCCTAGCACAACTTGCTCTTTTGCACCTCTGATTATCAGGGCCATCAAAAGGTTGATTCTCATAGAGTGTGAAACTCCTTAAAACTGAACTTGACAGTGTAGAAATGTTGTAGCCAACTAGGAGCAGGATGTGTAGGTCCCCCAAGACTCTTCTCCAACACACTGAGTTATTCTGTTTGCTTGTTTTATGACCTTCTGGTACAGGCAAAGCACTGAAATGTCTCAAGCTTACACTGAAGGCAAGTTTCTGAAAACAATGTCTGCTGAGTTTGGGCTGCTTGTTGAGACTGTAACTACAATAATGTAACAAAAATCAGACAGTTTGATGTCAACAGTGCATTATTTGCAAGTGGCCATTTGCTTGGATGACCTAACCTTGGACTGGGTGCTGTGCCTGGTTTCGAGCTTTTGTTTGCAGTTTGTAAGGATGCCTGTGTGCTTTCCTTGCCCTAGGTGCTGCTTTCTGACAGCGGGGAGGGTGGCAGTGCCTGCCCTAATGACCGCCTGCCAGCTGTGGAAAGCTACCAGTACTCAGGTGGCAGCAGGGACGGAAGGAGAGGAAGGGGGAGACCTGCAGGGCAAGCGGAGGCTGAAGGCATCCAGAGAGCAGCAGGGAGCAGATGTCACTGAGCCTTGAGAGTGGAAAGGAAAAGATGTTTTGCTGGGAATCTAACAGAAATGCAGACAAATACAATTTGTCATAAGAAATGACTGAAAAGTTAGATTCGTGGGCAAGATCAGAGGGAAGAACCTTTTGTGTAAGGATGTAGCAATTAGTGTAATTTGTTTTCAAATGTTGTGGTAGATCTCATTAGTTTAAAAGGCTGTGTTATCCTCTTTTGCTTTATTAAAGTCTGCTGTTCAGAGATTGTGTATTTGGGGCTCCCATGAGCAGAGTTCTTGCTGCAGTGATGAGCGGGAAGGAGGGAGGGAGGGACTGGACTGGGACAATACTCTGCTTTGGTTACAGCTCTACTGGGGACTCTGGTCACACTGGTAGCTCCAGGCTTCTGCATACCTGATCCCTGAGTTAATGCCACCTTTGAGTCCCTGCTTAGCCTTAAAAAGTCAGCAGCTCCCGTTTGGGAAGTTTCCAGGTGGAAATGTTTTGTGAATTGCAAATGGTTCACATGGGGAATGGACCTTTGGCCATGGGTTGTGGATGATGAACCCTCTAAGAACTACTTCACAGTGTAGTTGTGGGTTGTGTTCCTTACTAGAGTTATGGTGACAGTGAGTATGAGGAGATAGGTTTGGTGATATGTAAAGAAATGATGCTTTTCTTTAGTCAAGTTACTTTTCTGTCAGGCTAGTTCACTGGGCTGGCATGCTGTGTTGCAGCTGAATGGCTAAAAAGGATGAGGATGGAATAAAAGCAGGTAGGAAAGTGAGGCTGTGTCTTTCAGCAGTGCTGACACTAGCTCACGTCCTTTACTGTGAGATCAACTGCTGCTTTCGGGAAGGGAATAAATGCCTCCCATTACTTGGCTACTTGCAGATACCTACCTTTACTAGACATGTCTTGGTAGTTGGGTGCGTTTCTGTCTACATATGTGTGAGGACACTGCTTTTGATGGGGTGGTTTTTTGCTGTTTTGTTTTAGAGGTAGCAGCTCAGGAGTCTCATCACCTCACCTTACTCAAATGATCAGAGTCTTCTGTCCTGCTGACTGTGCTAGCTCTGAAGACTACTAAAATGCTGTACTCTTTTTAGGTACAGCATGATGCTACCTACTTGGTTTACTATGATTAGGAGATAGACCATGTCTTTTGCAGATAGTAAGCAGGTAGCAGACACTGTGAAGATAGTTGTTTGTTTGTTTTTTTTTTAGTCATATAACATGGAACAAAAAATGCTTAAGGCCAGTTCTTAGAATGCATGCTATGAAAATGAATGGCTACTGGGTACCAGCTTTGGCTCCAAATGTCTTCTCACTGGCGGGCAGATGTTGGGGTTGCTTTTTTTCTTTACGTGATTAAAAGAAAGCAAATTTGTATTTGGATGTCCTTTGCCAAGTTGCAGGTACACAAATGCACGTGTATGCATTTTGAGCATCATAAATGAGTACTGCCTTGCAGCTTGCATGCCCAGCTGTCACTTAGAAGATTTGTAGAACAAAAGACAAAATGTTTATTTATAGAAAATGTCAGCGTGGGTGTTTTTATTGCTAAATGTTTCAAGCTAGGCTGTTAGAACATGATTCCTGTTGTCCTCAGAGTGGAAAAATGAAGTTGTTTAATTGACTGGATTTAGTTCCTTTTGTTTGCAATAAAAGGATACACATGTCTGAAAGAATCCTGTTTAGGTAATAAACAGCACAGTGAAATTGAACTCTCAGGCTCTTACTTGAGGAGTTTGAAAGAATTTTGTATTAAGTTTTGGCTTATTTTGGGTTTACTTGCATAGGAATACTTCTGGAACACTGTAGGTGATGATAGAGTCTTTGCACAACATCTGGCACTTAGCTTTTGCATTTTCTTTTATAGCAACTTAATATGATTTTTCAGCAAGGTATCTTCATTGTCACAGATGATCCTTCTATTCACAGCACCTTTTGTGCCAGCTGATGTCAGTCTGATTTAGCTTGTGAGCTCTGATGATATCAGTCTGTAATCACTGCCAGGGTAGCAAGTGGAGATTACCGTGCACGGATTTGCGATGCAACCCCCCTCAATCTGTCCTTATTTAAAGTACCTGTAGGGAGCAGTTTTGTATGGTTTGTCAGTACGTAGTGGAGGACTAGAGCTGTACACTTGAGCATGTAAGAGCATTTCTTCAATATCCAGTGTTTGGCAATGCGCAGTGCTTCAGAGCTTGGGATCTTACCCTGTCACTTCATAGTGACTAGACTATGAGAACAGTATGTGTGGAAGTGACTGATGTCTTGTCTTGACAGCTGCTACTTGCTCTAGTTTTGCATCCCTACAGAACTGTGGTGACAACAGTAAGGTGAGTGTTTACTTCTGTTTAAGAGATTCATCTCTTCTCTCAGAGGCACTGCTTTTACTCTGTATGGCTTCATGGTCTGTGGTGATGCCCTGGGCCAGTGCCTGCCAGCTTATTTGCAGTGCAGTGTGCCCACTGCTTGCTCTTGGCCTGACTTGCTTTCCACTGGGAAGCATTAGAACAAGATCCCAGATACTTTTATGTTGCTGTCCAGGCTGAGCCACTCGGCAGCACAATTGAAATGACATTGTGTTGTGTGTTCCACTGTGTGCACAGACTCCATCAGTGGTGAGGAGCAGAGGAAGGCCAGAGGAGTAATGATCTATGATTCATCACTGAGTTTCTGTAGGCTGAAACTACTGAAATCTGTGTGACAAAGCAAGTAGATTCCATGGTTCTTTGTGTCTGAATACATCAAGATGTCTGTGAAGATGCTAAAGCACAGTCTTGCCCAAAGCCATTTTTATCATGAAACATCATTAACTGCTCTGACATTGTTTGGCACAGTGCTATTGTGAAATGAAAAAGCTGTGTGCAAACACATCCGAGTAGGAAAACTTGTGCAGGAACTTCCCAAATGTCTGACTGGTAACATCAAATGAGCTGGTCTCTGAAGTTCCTTTGAATTTACTTTGCTATGAAAAACTTGTGCTCTGACCAGATCGGTGGAACTTTCCAGAAGCTGCTATTCAAGAACAGCTTGATTCTTCTTGTGGCAGTGTGTTTGGTTTTTGTTATTTCCTCCCCCCCCCCAGCAGTTGAGAGAACTGACATGGTAGTGTTGCTGCAGCATGTGCAAAGTGAATGGTGCTTCCATCCTTGAACTCCTGTAGGTTTGTGACCTTCTCTCACACAATGTTAAGCAGATGCACAAGTGTTTTGACTAGATGGCAACCCCAAGTTTGTACATATTCACAGAGATACCATCTGTGCCTGCTGCCTTGCCCTGGGACATCTGTTCAGTAGCTTTAAGAGCATCTGCTGTAAGTGCTGGTGCTGCTGCATGAAAGAGGCTGTGGGGCTTCATTCGGCACTTGATCAGGGATGATGGAAGTTGTACAGTAAGAATTATAGCTCTGGTTTATTTGTGTTTGAAAGTGACAAAGGAGAACATTTCCAGAATTGAGTGTAAAAAGTAGCTTTGCTGTAGTTCTTAGAACTCTTATCAAGCATCTAATCAGTCTCGTGCTTACCAGATGGAGCCCTGCCTTCTTTGGGGGATATTTCTATGTCTTGTGATAGAGGTGAGTGTCATAAAGGTAAGAGCAAGAGTGCTATGTGCAGTAATGAGATTTAGGAGGACATAGATCCCAGAGCTCTTCTTGGGCTGGAGTCTTACTTTTGAGGTCTGTGAGCACTCCCTCCTTTCCCTACTTCCTCAGCCCAACAGCAGTGAAATCTTTGAATGCAACATGTTTGTTTGGCACAGATGAAGATCAATGCTGTGGTGGATGTGATAAATAAATGAATATATTTCTTTAATGCAGATGAGGGGTTAAGTCAGCCCTACTTAAACAAACACCTTGCCTTTTTTTTGCTTCAGGTGTTTCACATCCTCTTATTTAATACTGATAATGACTTCTCCATTTTTTGAGGGGTTATTACATCCAAAGCAGCTGTTTACAACCTACAGTACACTTTTAGACGCCTTTGTCCTCTGAACTGCAAGTAAAAGGAGCTGTCAGGAACAGGGTGAAATATTCACTATGGTTGTGACTAAAGAGAAAAAAGGAAAAGCACCACTGAATCAGGCTTTTTCCTCTTACAACAATATTTGTGTGGGGTTGCAAAATTGTCAGGACTGTAAAGCATTTTCAGCTGTTTGTGGAATAATATTGTCCTCCTGCCTAGCATATTGCAGGATCTTAAAATATGCCAACTCTTTTTGTGTGCATAAAACTAATCTGAATTTAACAGCACATTTTCCTTGTAATTTTGTTTTCCTCTTACACATTGGGATTTGAATGGGAGGCTGTGGACAGACCTATAAAAAAGTATTTGAAATATATAATTGCATAAAAGAAGGCATCAGGAGCTTACATACTTAGCAAACAGGAAAATTCTAGTAGTGGGAAAAATTTCAACCAAGGTCACATCATGTTGTTGTTCAATAAACAGTAAGCTCTCTTAATACATGTGTTCTGAGAATTTCAGCTGTCAGAATGCATCTGACTTGTGACCTTGGCTGTTAAATATGAAAAAAAAAAAAAAAAAAAGAATAAATCCTCATCAAGAAATAACAAATAAACCAAGAAACCATCACTTTGTGCAAACGAGTTGACAGGTAGATTACTCTCTCATCTCTCTCAGGGAAAAGGTCTTGAGGAGAGTAGCAGGGAGTGGCTGTAGTAGCAAGTGACACACAGGCTTCAGAGGGAGGTGATGCTGAACAGAAGTAGTTGTAATACTTGAGGATTTCCCTCAGGCTTTTGATACGGATCTTAAGGCAATGCTGGTAGTTCACACTTGCCTACTGATGTTATGTTTATTCAGGCTGTCCCAGATGCTGCAGACTTCTCAGGAGCCCCACTCGTTCTGTTCCTATGTTTTCCTTGCAAAATGCTGGATGGTACCTGCAAAGCACCTCTTAGAGATTCGTTAATTTTCTTGCCTCTTGTATGCTAACCTCTTGGTTTATAGTAGATTAAAAACCTGTGCGTTTCAAGTCGAAGATGAGATAGATATTCACAAAAAAACCCCTACTTGTTTTCTCTGATTTACTAATTATTTTCTTGCAGGTTGATGGTTTCTTGCCCAAGGTTACATTTTTTTCCACTCATTTATTTTTCCATTCCACAATTTGCAGCTTAGAATTTAAACACAGAGCAGGCACATTTAGTTCCAAGAATGAATGGCCTTTATGTTATTGCTTTTGAAGAGGCTTTCCTTCAGAGTCTGGTAGGATGAGGAAAGAAAAGGTGTTTGCTATTGAGAAAGCTATTTGCACATGAATTATATTCTGGTGGAGACAAATCAGCTACGTTTTTTGAACTGTGGATATGAAGAAGTGTGTGTGTGTGTCTAGGTATAGTCAACATCTTGATGAGAATTTGTGCATCTTCAGAAATAAAATCAATGCCAAGAGTGTTGGTTTACACTGCCTTGTGTTTTGAAATCCTTGAGATAGGCAGCTGGTGGGCTAGCCCAGCCAGTTTGCACTGTTGGGATTTTGTTGGCTGTTGTTTATTGATGGTTGTCTAAGGGTAACTGCTTCTGATTTGCACTTGCTGAAGTGTAGAGAAAAATAGGTGCAGGATTTGTCTGCTGTTGTCCTCCTCTCCTGTGACCAGAGAGGTAAAATGCAGTGTTTTATACAGTCCTGTGGTGCCTAGTAGTGCATTAAGCAGATCAGAGAATTACAGAATGTTAGGGGCTGGAAGGGACCTCAAAAGATCATCTGGTTCAGCCCTCCTGCCAGAGCAGATCACACTGGAATGCGTCCAGATGGTTCTTGAATATCTCCAGAGATGAAGGCTCCATAACCTCCCTGGGCAGCCTGTTCCAGTGCTCTGTCACCCCCACAGGGAAAAAAATTGTTCCTCAGGTTCACATGGAACCTCCTATGCCTCAACTTCCACCCATTGCCTCTTGTCCTGTCACTGGGCATCACTGAGAAGAGGCTGGCTCCATCCTCCTGATGTTCACCCCTCACATATTTATAAACCTGAATGAGATGACCCCTTAGTTTCCTCCTCTCCAAGCTAACAAGCCCCAGCTCCCTCAGGCTCTCCTTGTAAGGAAGATGTTCAGCTTCCTTAATAATTTTTTTGTGGCTCTGTGCTGGACTCTCTCAAGCAGTTCCTTGTCCTTCTTGAGCTGGGGGACCCAAAACTGGACAAAATACTTCAGATAAGGCCTTACCAGGGCAGAACAGAGAAGAAGGAGAACCTACCTCAATGTACTAACTACAGCCCTTCTAATACACCCCAGAATGACATGGGCCTTCTTGGCCACAAGAACACACTGCTGGCTCACAACCATCCAAGTCCTTCTCCCCTTCACTGCTCTCCAGCAGGTCAGTCCCCAACCTATACTCATACAAGGGATTGTTCTTTCCCAAGTGCTTGACTCTACAGTTGCCTCTGTTGACTTAATTAAATTTCTCCCTACCCAACTCTCGGCCTGTCTTAGTCTCTCTGAATGGCAGCACAACTCTCTGGTGTGGCAGCCACTCCACCCAGCTTGGTGTGGTCAGCAAACTTGCTGACAGTGCACTCCATGACCTAATCCAGGTCATTAATGAATACATTGAATAATACTGGTCCCAGTAGGTAGATAAGTAGATAGAAATGTTGGTACTGGCTTTTATAGTACATTTGAACTAGTCACTTCTGTAGTGTGTGAGTTAGTTGGGCGATTGACAACAAACTCAATGCATATGCAAGAAGCTGTTTTCAGTCCTGAAACAACTATTGGCACTAAAGCTTGTCAGATGAGAAACTACATTGCTTTGCAATTCCCTCTGCTGCTCACATAACAGAGGAGAGATGTGATTAAGTACAGTATAATAGAGGAGAGATGTGATTAAGTACAGTATCTGACTGACCTTTCCAGGGCTGAACTGTTTCCTCGTTGTTAACAAACAAAGCATTGTGTAGTAAATGATTAGCTCTGTGGCTGTTAGAGATTATGAGGGATGGCTGCAGGAAGACATGTGCTCCCTGTAACAAGACTTCTCTTGCTCTCAGGCTCTGAAGCTGCTATGATCAATGATATGAGTATATATGTTTATACATATATTTTGTGTGTGAGAGAGGCTAGAATGCTGTGCAGCATTTTTGGGGGTGTTTTTTTGAGTTTTCTGCCTCACTGTTGTTGATCTGAACAAGAGAGAAAGAAGGTCTCTTTGATGACTTCCTTTTGTGCTTTGGCAGCAGATGGCAATTACCAAACGTTTAACTTTGCAAGGAGGACTTCACCGACAGTACTTGTCCTAGTGCTTTCCTGGCTTGAAATGCCAGCAGTGGTAGGTTCTGTTTATTGACTGTGCTCAGAATGAAATAAGCAATCTGGAGAAGGATTTTTTTTTGTATTATGAATGTAATTTAGGTATTTTAATGGGTGGTGGTAGTCATTAATCAACACTACTCATGTTTTTGCAAATCCCTCTTTCTCAGCCCACTTCATGCCCCTGTGTTCATGAAGCAGGCCAGTCCCTTCACACCAGCTTTTCTTATTTTTTTCTACTCTGTACTCATGCCTGTTGTATTTTCATTCTGTTTTGGTTTTGCTTTTATCTGTCTGTGACTGCTTTTACTTTGCCGCTTTGACTCAGGTGATCTGAATACGTTCATAGGTTGCATAAAAAATATAATTGCAAGGCATTGGCAGGATGGAGAAGGGTCTGAGTTTCTCTTTTGGTCCAGATTTATGGGTTTGGTGGTTCCCCCCTCCTAGTGTGTTGCAAGCTTCTGCACCAATTCCCAGCTAGTGGTTTGTCACCTAAGTAAGTCCCTCCCCAAGAGTTCTGTGTTTCAGGTGCTAAAGAGCTCCCACTCAGCTGGTAAGAGCCACTCATGATGAAGTGCACACACCTCCTGTGATGCTTGTGCACACTACCTATTAGGTCTGTTTACAGTTGAGCAGTGTGGAAGGTTTATGGGAAAGTGAAGTAAGCACCTGGATCTTAGGGTTTTTTTGTGTGTTGCCTTTTAATTTTTGGAAGTGGATTCCATTACTGTAGCCATTATTATTTCTTTTTCCCCAAATTATCACTCATCTTTGAACTGTTAAATTGGCATTGTCTGGTAGGGAAGGACATGATGCTGTGGAGGCAGACGTGGATGGGGACTAACTGGTCAAGCTAATATCTGCACTTCCTTCTAGAAGGAAGATCCATCTACTATGAAAGGAGATCTGCATCTCCTCCTTTCTATCCAAGGCTTCATTTTAGGAGCAAAAAAAAAGCCTTGATTTGATAAGCTGTAAATACTCTGTGTGATCCGAGGTCCAAGAGAAGACTTCATTGTCTACACTGTCAGTATGCTCCCACCTTGACGGGCTACATTCGCCCTAGAAGAACTGAGTCCTCCCACTGCCACGAAGCCAATTAGTAGCTGTACTTCTTAGCCCTCCTGTGGCTGCTCTCTGGTGACACCGAAGGTTCTGATGTGTATGCCAGGTGTTGAGACTCTTAATCCGACCAGGAGGTTTTATTCCCTTATGAAGCTGAACATTTACAGCTGTGACAATGACAGTCAGGAGTGGAGCATGATTACATTTAGGGGAGTCAGAAGAGTAATCAGATTTTTAAAAAGTGGATTTTCAAATAGTAAATAAAGAGTAATCAGATGTTAAAAAAGCAGATTTTGGAACAGTAAATTTAAAAAAAAAATTACCTGTTGTTTTCTTAACTTAATGGCTTGTAGGTTGTTCATTGGTGACAATATGTACAGGTCTTTATTTGGGCATTTCCTGCAAATCCTGGGTCTGTACAAAACATTTTGGTGAAAAGAGTAGGGATCATTTTCTTGTAAGTTGAACCTGTTCTGTGGGTAAAAAGAGGACTTCAGTTTCCACCACTGTCAAATAGTGTTTTGAACATGAGCCGGTTTTGTGTAAATGGTATTGCAGTTTTTGTAGTGCCTTGAATGTATGGTCTTGATCTCTGCCTGTTCTGTAGAAACCAACTAGTAGCTAATCCATGCTGAGCATCCTCTTTAGACTGTGACCTTCCGTGTGGTGCTTGGTTAGAGAAGCTTACAAATTAAGAAAGTGTGCTGGTTTGAGGCTAATTGGAATATTTTAATGAAAAAAATTAGATTATAGGCTGTGAAAAGAAAACAATGGTGATGTCTGCTTCACTCCTAGGCTTGCTGAGATGTATAAGAGTAAGGATACAAACATAGATAACAGGGTCTCAGTCTCTCTAGCTGGTGTGTGTCTGCTGGCCTCTCTGCTAACCTAACTAACCACTCCGCTTCTAACCCCCCTGGCTGATCCTCCAAACTCACCTTGCACATAAGGCAGACCCTGGGTAAGGTAGAGGGGTGGAAAGAAGGTGGAAGGGTAGTTGAGAGCCCCTCCTGGGGACTCTGATTTCTGGGAGGGGAGTTGTGTTTCTGTTTTACCTTTAACTTGTATATTTCTGTAAATACTCCTGTCTATTGTGTATATCTCTGCTTGTATATTGTGCTGAGCTGTAAATAGAGCTTCAGTCCTTAACTGCCAGCAGGCTGAGTCTAGTCTGGGTGCTTTTACAAAGTATGGGGGGGGCAGGGAATTCCTAAACCATCACAGTAAGAAATGACAGAAGCAATGGGTAAACCAAACCATGGAACTGATTGTTCTTCCTGTTTTAAATCCTAGCTATTTTGAACTGGAGAGCAGTGGCCTGCGAGATGAGATAAGATATCACTACAGGTTTAATGGGAAGTCGAGAACAGAGGTGTTCCCATACCGGCTGGCTGATGGGCAGTGGCATAAGATAGCTGTGTCCCTTAGTGCATCCCACCTTCTGCTCCATGTGGACTGCAACAGGTAAGAAAATACCTTCAGTGATGTATATTTCTTGAAAAGATACTCTGTGCTTATACACAGCAATAAAACTGGAGAAGGAGAATGTTGGAAAAATCTCTGATTTTAAAAAAACCACAGCTAACTGCCATGGGATAAGAAAAAGAAAACAAAGAATTAAAATTAAATGATTCATTGTGATGATGAACCAACGTGGGAAAGGTTGATTGCTGACTGGGGAGCAGTAAAAGCATCTCTGTAGTTTAGACACTGCCTGATGTTAGGTTTGACTGTGATTGCATTTAAGTGTGATAGATTGACGTGCAGTCTGCTCTGTTGTGAACTGCTGCACTTAGCATACCTGAAAACTTGAAGAATAGATAGACATGTCAGAGGCATTTTAATTTGATTTTACTTAAGCAAGCAAGGCACTTTTAACTGAGTGGTTTTAATTTTTTTTAATTTTTTTTTTCCCCCCGCCTGCTGTCCCAACTGGAAACTTCTGAGAAAGCCGAAAGATTATTTTTGCATGTCTAGAAGTGGTGCTTTTTATTTTCTGAAGGATATTCCGTCTGTCATTGCACTTTTTATTTTCCCTTTAAAAGTTGTGCAGACTGCAAGATGGCAGATTGTCAGGATTTCAAGGGATAAACCTCAGCAAACCTGGGACCCCTCTTCCCCTGGGACCCCTCTTCCCCTGGGACCCCTCTTCCCCTGGGACCCCGATCTCACAATGTATTGAAAACTTAAGCTTTTGTGAGCTTAATGGTTGATGAGAAAACTCAGAAAACCTGAGATTGGAACCTTTGAAATAGTCTTTCGGAGTGACGAAAATGCTCCCCTGCTTTTGTGTGCATCCATGTGTTTAACAGTGCTAAGAAAAGAGTGAGGGAATAGCACAAACTGAAGTGGTGGTAGGTAGATGCTGTGTCAAAATGTATTTATTGACAAGTTATTGCAGAAATGTATATCCCAAATTGTTCTCAGTGTGTCTAATCTGTAGAATGTAAGCTTGAAGGCTTGCTTTATATTTTTACTGCTTAATTTCTTGTCAGCCATATTGCTCCAAAGGTACTCACCTGTTCCAACTTTATCAGTATTCCTTTTATTTCAGCTCTGTCTGCAGGCATAAAAGGGAGTAAGGCACTTTGCTGTAAAAAAAAAAATAATAAAATGAATGCTTTCCAGTGAAAAAAATGTGCTGGAGTGCCTTTTACTATGAGTACAGCCTGTGGATTTGATGGATACTCTTAGCTGTTTGATGGAGGGGGTTGGTAAGAGTGTAAGAGAATAGATTATAAAACTGGAGCAGGCTAGGAAGCAGTCTCCAACTGCAAAAACACGTTGTCTGCTTCTTTTATGTTTCTCCTGATAGAACAGAGCATTAGGGAATAAAAAATGCATGAGCACTGAGAACTTTTTAATTGGAAAAATAAATAAATTAAGCAACATAATCCAAATATGGGAACGTGAGACCTCTGAGTTCTTATAAATAAGAGATTCTGGCTGCCAACCTGAGGTTTTCAACTTATCTAAACAAAGTCCTGTGTCTTCAAATTTATTACATTTTCATTAAAGAAGGTTAAGGGATCCATTTAAAAGAGGAATTCACTGCTTTATTTACTGTAAACCACTTTCTCTTGAGAGAGAAGATGGTGTGGTGGTAGTGTTGTGCAGCTAGGTGATTTACTGTCAGCGTTTGAGTATGATTTGGTGACCTAGATTGCTTCTCTGCTCTTGAAGCTGGAGCAGAAGCTGTCAGAGTGAAGCTTGCTTGGGTGATTGTGCATTATAGGTGCACCCAACTTTAGATCTGTGGTGGTGTGCATTGGAAGTTAATTTTCACCTGCTGATTGTCCCTTTTTGTTTGACAGGAAGGCTATAAACTTCTTAGCCTAAGAGAGATCTCCAGCTGGCATGTCATGGCAGCTGCTGTCAGGCCTGTATCATTACAGTTATTGTAGTTAAGCTGGAAGGAAATGTTCAAGGTGCACTCAGCATTACTTGAGAAAAGTTAGGGTTTTTTTAAAAAGGAGCTTTTTAGTAGTCAGAGGTTTTTATGGAATGGCTAATGCATGGGCAGAAAAGCAGGTTCGATGTGAGTGAAGATTGAATGCTGATGTATCTTAACCTAGACTCTAATTATGATGAGTTTATTTTTGTCCTAAATAAATCAGTTGAATTTTTTGAGGTATACTGCATAGATACAATCTGGAGAAGGCCATGAGTGTTTACAAAAGTGCTGGGAAAGTATTATAGAAAGATATGGTGACAATTCTGGTCTGTGCCTCTCTATGTTAGATCACTCCTAGGAGGCAGCAACCACTCACCATCAGTACAAGGACCTGGGGCATTGTGCTGCAGCAGGAGCTCCCGCAGCTGCTGCTCGGATTGGAAGCCTGCATTAGCTGCTTCTTCCAGGAGTTAGTCCAGGTGCTGCTGATGTCAGTTACTGAAGAGTCATCCCTCAGGGGTTCAATAAGGAGACTTGACCAGGACCTTGTGGCAGTCCCCTGAGTTTTAGGGATCTTTGCAGTCAGATTTCAGTAGCTGCAAAGCCAAACTCCCGCTGAGTATAGACTTCACAGTGCTTTTGCTGTTTGTCCAATTTAGAATTGGAAACTTAGGGTGCTTTCTGGTGAATTGAAAGTGTTGATAGAGAGGTTGATGACTTCAGCAGGGCAGGAATAATGTGTGATGCTTTACCATCGGCATCTTGCAATCATATTTCTGTGCTATGGGTGCGTCAGAAAGAGGATGAATAGTGGTAGAGAAAATGACCTTAAATCAAGACTAGCAACTCTCAAAATGTGTGAACAGGTGTATGAGCTCATTCTCAGATTTTCTTACTTTGGTTCAATATAAGGTAAACTGTTGTTGGGTGGGTTTGTTTGGTTTTTTTTTGTTGGTGTTTTTTTTGTTTGTTTGTTTGGTGTTAAAGCAAGACAGTTAAATTCCAGTGACTGCTTACAAGAGCAGACTGTGAAAATTTAGCCTGTGTAGTTTGAAATGTGCCTGAGGATTTGTTTCCTCAGGGTAATTTCAGGGAAAATCTCCTGTAACTTGGTTCTATTGTCTTCCCATTTGTTGGAGTGCTAATGGGATCATATAAGCAGAGAGGTGATCATGCTAATTTGAGAATCAACCAGATAGAGCAAATGTTTGGAGGTGTTTGGTTTTGTGGGTTTTTTATTTTATTTTTTTCCTTTCAGATTATAAAAACAGTTATGTTACTCCAGGCAGGCAGATGAAGTGAGATCCAAACCATAAATGAACTCTTCCATTTGAAGTGATTAGCTAAACTCTGGAGTTAAGAACTGGAAGTCACACAGAGTAATACTGGAGCTGGATTGGAAAATGGTGGTATAATTTTAGTTAAATACTGCTATAAAAGCATTGGACCTTTGCCAATGAGCAGATTAAAACCTCTCTGATCTATTCAGAAACTGACTTGAGATCTGAATCTCCATATAGCAAATAGAACAGAGACTTTCCAAATGATCTGAGACCTCCTGTGTGCCATTCAGGTGTGAGAGGGCAACTGAGCAAACAGGACTGAGTGCTGAAGTCTGTGAAACCAGCCCAGAGTTTTGTGACAAGCAGTTTAGTACTTGAGGAGTCTGTCTTTGACAACTTAGAACAACAATAATTCCCCAAAGGTAATTCTTTTAAGAAATGGAATCTTGTAAAATCCTTCAAGTTATCTTGAAGGGAGGTGGAGACTGTTTGAGTGCATTTATTGCTGTTCAAAATCTGACAGTCCCCATGATGGCATCACTTAGTGACAGAGTAAACTGGTAATGCTCCTAACACCGGGCAGCGGTGCAGGAACAGATGTGTTTGTTCCTCAGGTGTGGGGAGCTGGAGGTGTGTGGAGTGCTCAGCATTGGAGAAGGCTTGGAAACCCTGTGAGAGTGGCTGTGGTGGCTCAGGGGTGTTGGATGGTGGCACAGATCTTGCTGCTCCAGCAGTGCAGTGCCCTCTCTCACTTCATGTGTCATAGAATCATAGAATGCATTGAGTTGGAAGAGACCTTTAAAGATCACCTGGTCCAACCCCCCTGCAGTAGCAGGGACATCCCCAACTAGGTCAGATTGCTCAGAGCCCCATTAAGCCTGAACTTCAGTATCTCCACCTCTCTGAGCAACGTTACAGTGTTCTGCCACCCTCATGGTGAAGAACTTGCTAACATCCAATCCAAATCTATTCTTCTCTAGTTTAAAACCATTGCCCCTTGTCCTATCACAAGCCCTTGTGAACAGTCCCTCCTCAGTTTTCTTGTCAGAGGAGCAGTGAGGTGAAAGCTGATAGTTTGCTCCTCGGCACAGAAGTAGCACAGCATGCAATTTCCAGTCCTAGAAGTCATTTTCATACCTGAGAGCAGTCACTGATAAAAAAATCAGCAGAAACTGCAGTACTTAATTGAGCTGCAGTTTTAGTGGCATCCCCTTCTGCCTGTCAAAAGTGAAAACAAATCACTAGCCCTGTGTCAGCTAATGCAACTAGGACTTCCTCAGCCCTGGCTGGATGTTTCTGTGTCAAACCAACCACTTACCTTGAACTTGACAGAAAGATCCCTGGGGTGAAATCCTGGCCCCAGTGAAGTCTGCAGCAAAAACTCTCATTGACTTCAGCTAAGCCATGCTTTCACCTCCTGAGTGTGTCTGCTGTTGTGAGAAATGAGCTCCAAACCTGAGTGCTGTCCCTGGAGAGTGCTTTTCTGTCTGTCTGCTTGGCAGTTTCCATCAAAACTTAATTTTAGAACCAGTATAATGGCCTGCTCTATGTTTACTGTATGTTTCATACACCTCCTCTGTCATGGTCAATTAGTTATTATGGAGAGAGTGCAGTGCTATCTTTCAAAGCACCAAGGCTAAACCAGGCAGTTGAAAACTACCTTGGGAAAATGGAGACGTGAGTTATCCAATGAACCTGCAGTGAGAACTGAGGAGCAGGGAGTGAGTCTGCGTCCTGTGGGGTTACAGGGACAGTGGCTAATGGGGAGGAGTGGCAGCTCCAGGGAGAGCCATTGCACACTGCAGAGACAGTACTAATGGCTGGACTCGGGTGGGACTGAGGCAGCCAAGGCAAGGTGCTAACAAGTGAAACCTGTAGCCCTCAACCTGCAGTTATCTTCCATCCTGAGGGGAAATCGGTGGAGATTATTTTATGATTATACACAAATAATTTAGTGATGACGGCAACCCCTTCATCAGATGATCTTGTGTCAAGATAGATTGTGAGCTTCTCAGCAGAAGCATTTTTGGAGCAAGGGGGAGAAGCTGTTTAGTAGAAAGGGTGCTCATGGTTGGCTTCCTTTTAATTTTTCGTAGCAGTGCAGAACAGAGTTGAATACAAAGCCTTGAGGTTGCTCCTGTATTACTGCACTAGGTAAAGTGACTTTGGGGCTGAGAGTAGGATGAGACAGATGGGAGGAAGGCTGCATGTGTTTTGTGTAAAATGCTGCATCTGAGCTGGAAGCTTACTGTGCTTTGGGCCTTGCTGTAATGGGCAGTTGCAAAGACCTGCGTGCTACAGATCTTGGGCCAGAGATTGGCATGTCCTGGTGTAATGCAGGTAGATACAATAGAGGGGAAGTTTGAGCACTGCCACTCTCACCCAAGAAATACCTTGTGACAAACAGCTGCAGCTTTAGCTCTTTCTTTGGGTAGAATTTTATTTTGGTGTTAATTCTGCAGCAAGACCTGAAGCATCCAGTGCTGCTTGGTGCTGTTGTGATGTGCATTTTTACCCTTTTGTTTTCTGATGTCAAGGTAGGCTTGTTTACTATCCTGTTTCACAGATCCTCTAGTACAGCTTTATAAATTTCATCTTGCTCTAGGAGCTTCTTCATATTTAATTTTGTGGGAAGAGCTTGTCTTCTTTTATGTGGGACAATGGGAAGAACCCAGTGAATTAATTTATCCTTCTTATTTCTGGCATCTGTTTTTAGTTGCTTAGTCTTCATTTAGTGATCTTTGTCCTCTGGGGTGTACTCTAAATATTTGATTCAATTGAGATGGGCTTTTGGTGTGATGGTTGGTAACAAATGAATGTGCTGTGCTTTTAGCTTTCCTTTTAAGGGAAAAGCTTCATTCGGTGTTCTGGTTTAGCAACTGGTTCAGAGCTTGCTGAGGTTAAAGGGTGTCTTTTACAGACTGTGAGATTTTTAGCATTGGCTTCACTTCTGAGTGAATTTGACTCCTTGTCTGTAGTGGGTACTTGTGTGCATCATAAAAAGCCTGCTGCTGCATGTTTTTTATGCTCAGGTATTTGGGCAGTGATAGTTGTTTACAAGTGGTAAAATAAAGATACCAAAATACCTTTGGTGAGTCAGATATTTCTTTGAAAAGTGGTGTTTGAGCTATGTGGTTGTCAATTATATATTGAGATGTCTAAAGATAAATACCCATGTCCACAGGAAAATTTAAGAGTTGTGGCAGTAGGTTTTTATGACAGAAGTCCGTGTATGTTATCTCTCACCTCCTTCAGCACAGAAGGAGGAATTCTTTTGACCCAGATGCCAACTTAGGCACTGCTGCAGCAAAGCATGCTGACAATGGTAAAATTTTGGTGACTTCACCAGAAACTGTGACAAGTGTGTGTTGCTACTGCTGCTGCCTAAGTGCAAGTTTTATGAGGAGTGCCAGGACTGGGAACTGCGTGGTGTTTGTGTCTGATTTAGCAGACCAAAATGGACTTTTGGAAACACTATTAAAAGAAAAAGGTTGCCTTCTGGTTTAATGCTGGTAGGCAGCTGTGATGGTTTGGGAGTTCCCTGCCCCCCCACACTTTGTAAAATCACCCAGGCTAGACTCAGCTGGCTGGAAGTTAAGGACTGAAGCTCTGTTTGCAGCTTAACACAATGTACAAGCAGATCTACACACGATATACAGGAATATTTACAGAAATATACAAGTTAAAGGTAATACAGAAACACAATCCCCCTCCCAGAAATCAGAGTCCCCAGGAGGGGCTCCAAACCACCCTTCCATTTCCTTTCCACACCTCTGCCTTGCCCCAGGGTTTCCCTTATGTGCAAAATGAGTTTGGAGGATTGGCCAGGGGATTCAGAAGTAGAGTGGTTAGTTAAGTTATTCAGCAGAGAGGAGAGGACCCACTGGCTCCCAGAGGGAGACCAAGAAAGACTGTCTTATCTGTGTTTGTGTTCTTGTTCTTATACATCTCAGCAAACTTGTGAGTGAAGTAGACATCATCACTGTTTTCCTTTCACAGCCTATAATATAATTTTCTCTATTAAAATATTCAAATTAGCCTTAAACCAGCACAGCAGCTAAGCACCTTACAGCTGCTGCTTCCTCAGTGAGATAGGGGAGGGAAGTGAAAGGCTGAAAGAGAGGAGGAAAAAGTGAGTTGAGATGAAGGTGTCTTGAAAGGTAAAGCAAAAGCTGT
Source organism: Eubucco bourcierii (assembly GCA_013396675.1). Taxonomy (NCBI): domain Eukaryota; kingdom Metazoa; phylum Chordata; class Aves; order Piciformes; family Ramphastidae; genus Eubucco; species Eubucco bourcierii. The sequence continues at coordinate 938,241 of VWZE01023917.1, read as the reverse complement.
GTACACAAACAAAGGGGAAAAAAAGGAATTAACTCACTAGCTCCTATCAGCTGGCAGGTCTTTAGCTGTTGCCAGGAAAGCCAGGGCTTTATCTCACATAATGGCCACCTGGAAGACAAGTGCCATAACTCCAAATGCCCTCTCCAGCTTGTATTGCTGAGCATGAGATATCCCGTGCCATGGGATATCACTTTGGTCATTTGGGATCTGCTGTCCTGACTGTCTTTTCTCTCCCATCTTCATTCATTTACGTGGGTTCATTTGTATGAACCCACAGCCTGCTCACTGCTGTGGCAGTGTGAGCAGCAGAGAAGGCCTGGATGTGATGCAAGCGCTGCTGAGCATTAGCTGAAACGTCAGTGTGCTGTCACCACTGCTCTGATGGGAAATCCAGAACACTGGGGCACATCAACTGCTTTGAAGCAAATTAACTCTATCCTAACCAAAAGTAGTACAGTTACCAAAGCTGCAATGTGCGATAACCATTTGGGCATCAAACTGAAGAGTCTGATTTTGTGTATTTGTGTGTGAAGCGTATGGGTAGTGCATGTGCAGTGCAGTGCAAAGTGCTCTGGATACATCACATATGAGATACAGTTGTCTTCATAGATTGTCATAATGTTTTTTCCCACAGCTCTTGAAAGTCCTAAGTGAATGACCAAGTTCCTGTTCCTGCCTAGAAAGCTCGAGTCAAATTATTTTCTGGGTTTCTTGTGCTTTGAGGAGTGTTGTGTTTGTTGTATGGAGATGGGTAAGCACTGCAGCCTTGCAACCAGGCTGCTAGCCTAGGGCTTAGGCACTCTTAAAGTAGATATCATCAGGAACTTGTTGTATCTGTTTTGCCGCTTGCCATCTAAACTTAATAATATTGACCTTTTGTTTGCAAAGGAGTTTGAGTTCAACTAAGCATCTCCAGATGGAAAATATTGTACAGGTGTAGTACTCTGAGAAACACAGAGTTCTACTCTTCATGTGGCCAATGTCATATCATTTGGTGGGTCCAGTCACCTAATCACTGACAATGACTGATTTTTGTTTAATGCTCAGGAGATGCTGCTAAAATTCTTTGATAAGCTTATAGGAAACAGAAAAATCTGATGTATTTTGTAGAGAAAGCCCCACACAGATAATAGCTCTGTGAATTTACCCATATGCAATTTGGGTGTGGGGAGCTGAAGCCCTGAACCTGACAGTGACATGTACTCTTCTAACCATCTTTACTTGCACTTGTTTTCCTCCTATTCGTTAGAGGATCATCAGAGTTGATTTGCATTTCTCTTGAATGGAGGAAAAAAAAATGGAAGAGGTTGCTTATAGGGTTTTATTTAGATACACTTCTATTTTTAAATTTACATATGGACTTGAAAGAATTAAACTGAGAAGTAGAATGCATTGGCTTTATCTCTGTGATTATATAAGAAAATCAGTGAAATAGATGACAGAGAGATTAAAACCTGAGCACACCCCTGAGTCTTTCACTTAACATAAACTGTTACTGGACACTCCTAGCTTTTTCTCCAAGAACTAAACAGCAGCTTTGATTAAATAGTTGGTAGCCACTGTTGTGTATTCAAAATTTAATAACAAAAGACTTCTCTCAAACCCTGAGATTTTAATCTAAATTGCTTTCTTCTGTTAAGTGATTGCAAACTTCTATGCTGTGGCAGAGGAGGTAGCATGAAAAATCAGAATTTCCTTCAGGAAGATTATTTTACAGTGGAAATTGAATGAATAATTCAGTTAAAGTTGCTTCAGAAGTGAATGCATGTCAAGGAATGCATTCTATCTGTAAACACAATCAAGAAAATCCAATCATGTTCTTATTGACATGTTTTCATTGGGAAGCATATAGAAAATGGGTTGAAAGAGAAATCTGTAAAGGTATCTTGGTATTTCATTTTAAAATCAGTTCTTAATCCCATCAGAAGAACAGACATAAAGACAAATGCCAATGTTGTATCTTAAAGCTAGAGACTGGTAGGATCATCAGGTTCTTTGTGCAGCTAGGCATCAGAAAACATGCTGGACAAACCTTGGGGAGCAGCCGATCATTTTCATACTGTGGTCTGTGTAAGGAGATCTGGCATTTGCTGTTTCAGATAAACCTTGTTTTTGCAGCCTCAGGTGGGGATGGCAGCAATCATAGAATGGTTTTAGTTGGAAGAAACTTCAAAGATCATCTAGTTCCAACCTCCTGCCATAGGCAGG
>VWZE01023917.1:885141-935943 GCA_013396675.1 Eubucco bourcierii | reverse complement strand
GAAGCCTTCTCTTCTCCAGGCTGAAGAACCCCAACTCTTGTAGCCTGTCCTCATAGCAGAGCTGCAGCAGCCCTCTGAGCACCTTTGTCATCTCCTCTCTAACACTTCCATGTCCTTCCTGTGCTGGGGGCATCAGAACTGCACACAGGACTCCAGGTGGGATCTGAGGAGAGCAGAGCAAGGGGGCAGAATCCCCTCCCTTGCTCTGCTGACCATGCTGCTCTTGATGTAGCCCAGCACTCAGTTGCTGTCTGGGCTGCATGCACACTGCAGGCTCACAGTGAGCTTTTCATCAACCCAAACCCCCAGATCCTTTTCCTCAGGCCTGCTCTCAGCTGTTTGCCACCCAGCCTGGAGTTGTGCTTGGGATTGCACCAACCCAGGTACAAGACCTTACATTTGGCCTTGTTGAATGTCATGAATTTGACCTGGACCCACCTCTCCAGCCTCTCTAGATCAAGGTGGTCAGCCCCTCTGGAAATGAGATTGGGAAAAAGGCTGATGCAAAACTTGCCTCTCTCTTCTGGCTTTCTGCTGTGGTAGTTGGGTGTGCTTTTGCGAAGACGCTGCCCTGAGCAATGTATTATTTTGTGTGGCTTCTGCAGACCCTTCAATTTATTTAAAGCATCTGCGGATCCAGATGGATGCATACAAGGTAGCAAATGGTTGCAAGAGATTGTCAGCTTTGAGGATCAAGTTTTGAATTGCAAAAATCTGTTTTGATGATTCACCCTGGTGTCAGCAAGGGTTGCTGTATGATTATTGGAGGTGCATTCTGAGAGTGATTCATTTACTGTAAGATGAATCACATCTTAGAAACACTTATGATGTCTCTTCATTAAATAATTGACTCTGGAGAACTAGCTCTACTGTAGATGTAAACTTTTGAGGCATCAAACTGGGTGTAGCAAATTCAACACCTTGTCACTATGTGGAAATGTACAGATTTCAGAGAGTCAATATGGCAGCAACATCTGGAACCAAAAAACCAGAGGTCTTGGGTTGTCAGAGGCTGCAGACTGAGAATTAAGGTTCCTCAGCCACAAGAATATTTAAACTGCAGCTATTTGTATCTTAATTGTACTACTAATAAATCAATCTGTCTGGCTGCTATCTAGCCTACCATTTTGAGAAGGCATTGCTCTGATTTTCAGTAACCTGCACATATTTTAGACTTGAGCAAAGCTGAAGATGTCCTGGTTTGGTGTGCTACTTTCCAGCAACAGCTGGAATTGTAGTGTGTTTTACTGTTGAGGATTGTCGGCCGCTGCAGCTCCTGATCAGTTCACGCTGGTTAATGTGAGCAGATACAAAGTTTATTTTTGTGTTCTGCTAAATATTTCAGCTATTTCCAAAATGCTTCTGGCATGGCAAATATTATATGTAAGAAGTAGAGCTATATTTCCACAGAAGTGGAAATACTCTTCTGGTGTAAAATTTGCTTGTAAGGTGTCTTATTCACTGCAAGAGACAATTCCATGCAATGCTTTTTTTTTAATCCAGAGGGAATGTGGCCCAGTGAATGAGGCAGGTGAGCCTAGTGGTGTCCAGTCTGGTGGCTTAGATTTTGGGCAGTGACCCTCCCTGACTCAGTCTTTGTGATTTTGGTTAATCAGTCTTGCTGTGATTCAGTTTTCACACATGTAGAATGAGGATATTTCCATATTTTGTATGTATTATGTAGATAATGAAAATGATTTTGAGACCACACCTGGAATACTGTGTCGAGTTTTGGGCTCCCCAGTTCGAGAGAGACAGGGAGCTGCTGGAGAGAGTCTAGTGGACAGCCACAGGGGTGATTAGGGGTCTTAAGCATCTTCCCTGTGAAGAGAGACTGAGAGCCCTGGGGCTGTTTAGTGTGGAGAACAGAAGGCTGAGAGGGGATCTGGTCAATGTCTATAAATATCTGAGGATTGGGTGTCAAGTGCCTGGAGCCAATCTCTTTTCCATGGTGCACAGTAATAAGACAAGCAACAAAGGATACAGACTTGAACACAGAGGTTCACCTCAGCATGAGAAGAAACTTCTTTACAGTGAGGGTGACGAAGTCCTGGAGCAGGCTACCCAGAGAGGTTGTGGAGTCTCCTTCTCTGAAGACTTTCAAAACCCATCTGGATGTGTTGCTATTCAGACTACCTTGGTAGCTATCCTGCTTTTGACGGGGGCGGTGGAGTGGACTGGGTCTCTGGAGGTCACTTCCAACCTCTAACATTTTGTGACTCTGTAATTTTAGATTATATATGTGGAAGGAGTACTGTGTACAGTTCTGGAGCCCTCAGCACAGGAAGGACATAGAACTGTTGGAGCAGGTCCAGAGGAGGGCCATGAAGATGCTCAGAGGGCTGCAGCAGCTCTGCTATGAGGACAGGCTACAAGGTTTGGGGCTCTGCAGCCTGAAGAAGAGAAGGCTTTGAGGATACCTTAGAGTAGCCTTCCAGTATCTGAAGGGGACCTACAGGAAGGCTGGGGAGGGACTATTTACAAGGTCTTGCAATGACAGGAAAAGAGGCAATGGATTTAAACTGGCAGAGGGGAGATTCAGACTGGATATTAGGAGGAAGTTCTTTCCAGTGAGGGTGGTGAGGCACTGGAACAGGTTGCCCAGGGAGGTTGTGGCTGCTCCCTCCCTGGAGGTGTTCAAGGCCAGGTTGGACAAAGCCTTGAGTGACCTGTACTAGTGGGAGGTCTCCATGCTTATGGCAGGGGCTTGGAACTAGATGATCTTTTAAGTCCCTTTTAACCTTCCCATTCTCTGATTCTATGAATCTGTGCTGTCAAACGGAGGTTGATTTCTAGAGAGGTTCTTCTTCTATGCAGAGAAAAGTGTGTGTGTGTGTGGTTTGGCATGCAAATATTTTAGATGTGCTTCCTTTCAGGAACCTACTGATTACTTTATAGATTTTTCTGGGGTTTTTTTTGGATTTGTTATGTCACAGATGCCTGTTTGAAATGCGTCCTTGAGAAAGGCACTTCTGAAGATTGCATAAGAGTCCTTAATAAATCGAAGTGTGCAGATAGAGCAGAGACACAGACACAAATCACAAGGATATCGTGGGTCTTTGTCAATGAGCAGTTAGCAGGAGTTGTTCTTACTGTGTTCAGCTAAATGGATCAGTGGTTAGTGGATGTGTTCTGAGGACTGTTTCGTGGCTATATTACTCCAGGTTTATGGTTTAGCTTCTTTGAAATATGTCAGCCCAAAGTAGGAGGAAATGAAGTTTTCTTGTGGAAAGTGAGTGCAGTAGTCATAAATCTAAATGTCTTAAGTATGGAGCAGAGCTTCCATTAACCTGGAGCCCTGGCTCTCCTCATGCTGGAGGGGACGTTCAGTCTGCAGTATTTTTAGTCTCCACAGTTCCCTGGTGTCCTCTTTCTAAGCGTTCTTGTTCATGTGAAGTGTGTTGCACATTTCTCTGTGTGGGTATCAAAACCAAATGGATTGGAAACTGATCTCCAAGGAGTTTTAGACTGGCATTTCATAAACTGGAAGTGTAGTAGATATAATTTAACTATTCATATGCCAAACACAAAGTGTTGGTCAGGCATGGATAAAGTCACAGAAGATGACATACCTCAGCCCAGAAAAATCAAGTAAGGAAATGAGAATGATGTGGAAGCTTAATGTAGCTGTAAAAAAAAGAAGCATCCTTTTGTGCCTATTGAGCAACAGCAGTTTTTCAACATGAAACACACCTCTCTTCTTCCAAAAGAAAATCAGTATAGGAAGGGGAGCAGACTAAGAGTTTTTCCCACTTCACAAGTAATAGTTGTAAGAAAAATTCACCTCTAAGTAGTAACTTTCCACATTACACTTTTTTTGAGATGTGTTATAAAATGTCTGTGCTTTGTAGGTTCCTCTAAGTGTAGAAAGCTCCTGAAAAATCACTTGAATAATCAGTAGTATTTAATACATTTGGAAGTGGCTGAAGCCTTGTTCCCAGCCACTTACACCAGTGTCACCTTAATCTTGTATGTAGGGGGTGTCTTCAGTACCTCTTTCTCAAAAACCTGCTCTAGGAGTGCTGCAAGGGAATGCCAGGAATGCTTCCCAGAAGAATCCCTTCTCTTGAATCCTAAGCCTGTCACTCCCTGAGCAGATCTATGGAATAAGGCACAAAGTGACCTTTAATTAATTTAAGGTAAATACCTGCTTCAGCAATGTAATGAGAGGGGAATGTGGAGGATCTTGAGCAAGTGGTGTAGAATGGCAGTTTCAGAGGAGCACCTGGAAGTAAGGTTGCTACAGCTTTTTGCATGTAGATGGAAAGTTTTTCTTGTCAGAAAAACTGAGATAAACCACTTTGGCCTGTCTCTGCTGTGTCTTCTTTCCTTGCTGTTGTTGAAATGTCATATAATAATGTCGGATTTTGGGTTTGTTTTATATGTAATTGCAGACAGATATTGTAGAGTTCCTTTATAAACTTTAACTAGGCTAGGTGAGTAAAAATCAAATATTCTTCAATAAACAGTGTTGTTGAACCTGATCTGCATGGGGATTTTTATCTGTTAGCAGAAATGGGAGTTCTTTATGGAATACTGACTAGTCTTTTTACAAGCTAAGGCAGTTTCTGGTGAGAACATTATTAACCTGAATGAAGATGGGTTGTAACGTGAATAAAGATGGGTTGTATATCCAAAGAGAAATTCCTAACGTGGCAGTGCAACTCAGTACCTTGCTTTCTCAAGAAGCATATCAATTCTTTCTTCCTTCTTAGTTGACAGCAGTTCTGCATTTCAGCAGATCTTCAGTTTTAGAATCACAGAATCATCAGGGTTGGAAGGGACATCAAGGATCATCCAGTTCCAAACTGCTCTGCCGTGGGCAGGGACACTTTCCGCTAGATCCGGTTGTCTGGAGCTGCTTCCAACCTGACCTTAAAAACATTCAGGCATGGGGTAATGAGAAATAAAACTGAATCTTAAGGCGTCTTCTCCCGTCCTTTCTGTTGGGTCTCATTCTCTGGTTACGCTAGCTGAGAGCTAGACAGGACAAGAGATATGGGGGGAGGAATCTGCCAGTGTGAGAGAGGACGGTTAGCACAGCTGCCCTTGGTGGGAGTCAGGCGAGATGGATGTAGCTGTGTGGACTGGAAGGCTGCTTCTTATCAGAGTGAGAAAGTCTCAGAAGCAGCAGCCTGTAACTAAGGAGAGAATGAATAAGGTGTGGCCAGACAGTTCTAGTCCTGTATGAGCTACTTTCTGCAATGAAGGAGCGATCTTGGATGTATCATGTTGATATCAATGGTTGTCTCATCTCACGGCATCCTTCACCCCACTGCTAGTGGCCCCGGGCGTGCATGCAGCTCTGCATCATCTGGTGACCTCAACATCTCATGACCCCAACCTCGGGTGACCCTGAAGTTCATGATATGCAACATCTTTCCCTCTTCCCAGGCTCGACTTCACTCCCAATTTCTCTACCTCTTTCCCTGAGCAGCTTTGGGGAACAGAGGCTGCAGTCCGCTGATCCCATGTTTTCTCTGCCACTCCTTCCTCTACATGCTCTGGTCCTGCTCCAGTGTGGGACCTCTCCCATGGGAGACAGTCTCCATGAACTCCCATGTGAGTCCTTCCCCATGGGCTCCAGTTCTTCATGAACTGCTCCAGCATGGGTATCATTCATGGGGTACTGTCTTGGTTGGATTTCTAGTGTGACTGCCCTTGTTCTCCAGAGTGGGGAGTTGAGTTTGAAGGAACACCTCTAGGCTAGGATAGCCTCATGTTATTGTCTTCCTTGCTATGGTGGGTTCTGGCATTGGGTTTGCTAGTACAGGGCTGCACAATTCATAGAATTATAGAATGGTAAGGTTGGAAGGGACCTCAAGGATCATCTGTTTCCAACCCCCTGCCATAGGCAGGGACACCTCCCACTAGTACAGGTTACTCAAGGCCTCGTCCAACCTGGCCTTGAACACCTCCAGGGAGGGAGCATCCACAACCTCCCTGGGCAACCTGTTCCAGTGCACAGTTGCACAAGAGGAGTTTCAATTACATGCAGTCTTCATATAATAGAGATTTTAATATTTTTAAATGACCTTTCAACTATCCATGATACATTTTGTATTTAATGAAACTCTGAAAATCTGTTGTTGTTTCTACTTTTCATGTTTTATCATTCACTGCCTTTGACTAGGAGCTTTTTAGAGGAAAAGGAGGAATCTAGTAATGGCAATGTATTCCCTTTGCAGGATTTATGAACGCATCATCGATCCCCCAGAAACTAATTTGACACCTGAAAGCAATTTGTGGCTTGGACAGAGGAACAGGAAACATGGGTTCTTTAAGGTAAGCACATCTGAAATGCCACTCAAAGAAGGAAATTAATCAACAGTCAGCAAAACAGTTCTCATTATTTGCCTTCCACTCCTGAAATCCTATCTGTGAATTTTAGTAGGAACTATGACCTTAGGATTTGAGGCAGGTCCAAGACTCAGAAAAAAGGATCCCTTCTTGCACAGTAGAGTATCCTAGTCACTGGCTGCAGCGCATGGTGTTTGGGTGTTTGGTTTCACCTACCTGCTGTGCTCTGTCTTGCTACTCCTGGGGACAGAATGAAACTCTGCAGGCAGTGGTGGACTCTGTTCCTGGTTTTCATCCTCAAACCTTCCCAAAGCAACACCTTTGCTGTGATCTCCTGGCCAGATACTACTCTGGGGAGCCATTTCCGCTTTGATTTCACACGCACAATGCATTCAGCCTTCTGCCGTTTGCCTTGGGTGACTCTTTTTGTTTACCCCTGTTAGCACTGACTTCCAGAGTAGAGGTCTTCTGGCCTGTGATCCTTCCAGCAGGTCCTGGCTATTGTATGTGTTTGCCTTGATGCAAGCCAGTAGATATTTCTGTTCCTAGGTTACCTTCCTTTCTTTCTGTTTTTGTCAGCTGAGTGTGTCACTGAGTTTCTCATCAGGAAGTGAACGATGGGTCCCTCAATTTCGTTCACAAGCTTCTTTGGCCTTTGGACCTTCCATTGTTTGCAGGCTGGCTAGCTGGAAGGGCTCTGGCTGCTCCTACCTGCTAGTTGGGAAACCTTTTTTCCATTTATGAGGCTCCCCAAGACATCATTTTTGTTTAGGCCACTACAGGACTGAGGAACTTTTCAGAGGAAAGAGAATTCAATTAAAAACAATGTATTTCAGATACAATTAATGGCAACAGATTACCAGAACTGCAAAGGCCGGAGAAATGACCTACAACATGAAAAACCCTCTCCAACATGTTTCCTTTCAGCTCTTTTTGCCCCCTGGTGAGGCTGTAAGATTTCCTGGTGGAGGCTGAATTGCTGACCCAACCAACCAACAAAATGCACCAACAAACTGCTCTTTCCACCTGAAAATTACTTCTTTGACTTCATAAACAGGCTACAGCAAAGCCTCTGACATCTCCTCAAGTTTTGGATAGCAGGCTGCAGTGGAAGTTGTTTATCTGTAGTGCAGTGCTAGGCCAACCTGACTGCCCTCCATACTGGCATGGATTTGTTTCCAAGGTGATTTACCACCCACTCCGTTCCCTTTTGTCTTACGAACTGAGAGCTTCAGTTTTGCAAGTCGCTGTTTTTCCGAGGCCCTCTCCTCAGAGTGCTCAGATTTCAACAATCTGGGAGAATTTATTTGATGCAAAAATGATTTAAGCGTAGTGACTAACAACCCTAATTGTGAAATGCAGGCAAAAGCTTTTACCTGAAACCATGGTCCGAGAGTGGCTCTGAACCTAGGGTGGGTTTCATCCTTTGGCAGCTGAGAGCTGTCACTGTGAAGTGAAATTGATAGCATCATTTTATTCTACAGCTGCTGTTTTTTCACCTCAGCTGCTTCCCATAATTCTACAGATGGTAAACATATGTTTATAGCTACAGAGGAGAAAAAGAAGTTGTATCAGAGTCGCCCATCTTAAAGGCTCCTTTTATGCAGGCAGGCAGAGCCTCGGAACTCTGGGATATTATGGGATTGTAAATTAATATTTCTCTGCATTAACACTTTGGAAACAGCAGGGTGGCTAATGATATGCTAATGAGCTGACAGTTTTTATTGATCATAATGAAAGCCGACAAGTGCCTTACTTTGCTTTATGCATGCTTGAATATTTTACTAACTTTCTTCAGGGCAGAAATATAATTGGTTGTATTTTTTTAATCCTACTTGAGAGTTTCAACAAAACCTTACTTTTTAATGTTACTTGTTGCCAGAACTTGGTATTTTGCCAGTTTGTAAGGAGTACACACATCTCTTCCCATATATTTACATGCTCAGTAGGACCTCCTTTTTTTTTTTTTTCAGAGCAATTTGTTTCACTGTTTTAGCATATATTAAAAAAAAAAACCACAAACCAAAAATCTCTTTTCCTTAATATAAACAGAGATCTGCAGGGAAATAAGAGCGTTAAAAATGCTTTAGCATTTTTGTCTGTGTGTTGGAGCCATGATAATGTGTGTAACAAAAAAGCACTCGATGTTGTTTTGGGTATCATTTTCATTCTTCCAGTAATGTTTTTGCTTTCATTATAGTTAGTGGATTGTGTCTGTCAATAAATGAACAGCATTAAAACACCTTCTTGGCCATGTGTATTTTAGATCATAATTCTTCAGTGTATCAGAAGAGGGAAGGGAAGGATATGATATTCATAAGTCACTGTGGCCAGTTGCTGTTTTTCTTACTTAAGCTTTTGTTCCCCATCTTTTCTTACAGTAATTATTCCACAAATAGCCCCGCTGTGTCTGTGGCTTTCCTGGGGCATGAAGTGCTCCATGGCATAATCAAGGGGATTGAAAGTTTCACCCCTTACAACTTGCCTGCTAAGAACAGACCTTTGGTGTTCAGACAAGACAGAATGATTTTAGCATGGCAGTGGTTGGAGAAAATGTGGAGCAGATTTAAGACAGCTTTGTCTGTTTGCTTTGAAGGGAATCTCATGAATTGCTTCCTTCAAAATATATGTGCTGACCCTTCAGGTTTCTTTTTGTGGCCCCAAACCCAAGATTTCTTTTAGTGCTAGAGAATACCATTACGGTCAGATTAGGAAACCAAAGTAAATGCAACTGAAAGGAGGAGGAGAGTGATACCAGTCATCTAGATATCCTTCACTCTAGGAGGGGTCTGATTGCTGTCAAGATCAGAATTATCTGCAAAATTCATTTCATCGTTGAGAGAACCCTTCCCCCAAAGGCTCCCTCCACAGAGCTGCTGCAGAAATGATCTTATTAATGTGCTGCTGACTAGGTGATTCCTCTGGAAAGATGGTAATTTTTGTATCTGCTGTAGCAGGCTCTATTGATCCTGCTGCTGTGTCTAGGGATTGTGCAGTAGGTGCTTGAGAAGGATGTTGGTATTCTTACTGCACAGCAGCATGTGTGTGTTTGAGCCTCTGTAGTCATTTTAGTCCTTTGTATAGACTGAGGTGAGGTGAATGAGCTGTTCAGGTGCCTGAGGTGGGGTGAGTGTGCCCTGTGTGAAGGAGCACAGTGCTGGGCAGTGGCGCTGGCATGGCCTTGCCTAGGCACAGGATTTTGAGCACTGCTGCTGTGTGGAGCCTTTCCCCAGCCCTGGCCTGTGCAGCTTGCAGAGCTGTGTGGCACAGTTAGCTCTGGGAGAGAAGCAGGTTTAAAGGGGGTGAAATGCGTTGGAGGAGATGAAAATGAGGCAGAGAGCTCATGGAATATCTGAGCCTTTTCACAGAGGGTAGGAGGAGTCCTCTAAGTGATAAGAGGAACGCAATAAGCAGAGCTTTTATATTGCACCCTCATGGGATGGCCTTGATACTTATTGCTGCAAGCCTGAATTTAATCTTGGAGTTGGTAATCTGCTTGTGCAGATGAAGGCTCTTCAGGCCAGTGAATCCTGATACTGAAGTGAAGCTTTGGCTGCAATTAGCCAGATACTTTAATGATAACATAAAGATGATGTCTGGTTGGGAAGGGGAAAACTGGGAAGGCTTTGACCATTGATACTTCCCTGTCAGGACCAAATGTAGACATCCTTCAAGGACCAATGATTGAAGAACTCCAACCTGTTCTGATGTGAACCAGGGCCCTAGGCTTGCCAGGGTTGCTGTGTATGCCTGATTCTCCTTCTGGCTGTGGATTTAGAGAGCTCTTGGCAACTTAGACTTCATGCTGAAGGAGGAGTAGTCCAAGCCTGTTCATGTGTGATACAATAATTATGGGTGTAATAAGTGCTTGCCTGTAATGAAGACTTTCTATTAAAAAGATATATCAGCAAGATTTCTGCTCTTTGAAGGTTCTCTTCTGTAGTTGATTGTATTAATTCTGTTTCGGAGGGTTTATGGACTTACGAGATGTCTGTATTGGTGAATTGAAGTTCACACATTTTCCCATGGTAACATGCTTTCATGTAGCCAGGAATTAAGACCAAAAAATAACTGTGTTTTCTCTAAGGGAAGCATTTAAATGCAGAAGCCAATGGAGTGGAGGGTCTCTGATGCAACAAGGCAAGCACATTTGAAGTTTAATGTCCACTTCTAGGAGGAAAAAAAAAAAAGAAAGGTTGATGAAAACATCACTTCTCTCTAGATGATGTCTTGTTAGCTGTGCAGTATGGTCTGGAGGAACTTTGTAATCTCATTTACTCTTGGTCGAGCTTTTCACTGGAGAGGCTTAAGCACTGAAATGTATTTTTGTGCCTCACCTAATTTCTCGCTGCTGGCAGAAAGAATGTAAAACGGCTTTCAGGAGGTTCCATTTCCAGTGACAGTAGTGCTTCTCATTATTATGATGGCTTCATTATTCTGCTAGATGAAAAGGTTAATAAACGTATATACTGCAAGAAAGGCTGTGTGATCTGGTTATGTCTATTAATATTTTGGGTTAATGTTTGATCATGAAGCAGGAAGCAGGAAGCCGCGCTTGCTCGCTGATTACCTTCTGCTGTTTTAGAAAATGAACACATAAATGTTAAATGCTACTGTGCTTGCCAGGCTGCAGGGGCTATCTCAGGGCTATATTTTATTTATGGATGAAGTTCAACTCTTTGAGCAAGAGACTGTGTCCTAAGTCTGCAAAATTCACTCGGTTGCAAAGCGAAGCACGGTCTTACAAATCAGGAGTTTAATTAGATAATAACTGCTGTGATTATAAATTTCCTTTCAGATTAAAGAAATTCTCTGTGTCTAGAAGCAAACAGAGTTGTGTCATAACATCTGATTAACAGCCAGGGCAAGTCCAAAGAGTAATACTAGAAGTCTCTTACTTGCCTTTGCTCCTCACCTGTAGTGACCATGGCTTTATTAAAACAAGTGGATCTTGTGGAGCAAGTATGTGACACAGCCAGTGATGGAGCAAGAGTTTGTACTGAACTTAAAAGATCCAGATACAGGCTTCAGTGCTTTCTAGGCTGTTTGAGGGTTCTAGGGTCCTACAGGACCCAGGTGTGCAGGGATAGTGGGCAGCCTTTTGTGTCTGCTGCTTCTGACAGCGATATCCTTGCATGACAGGGACAACAGGGGATGCAGCTGGTGCTGGACCTTTGGCCCTTCCTCTCTTCTGTCCTGCCCGAATTGATTTCTTGGCCTCATACAACCTGCACAAGCTGGCTCTGACCTCAGAGTCCTCATTTCTGCCAGTCCTGCACAGGGGATCTTTCCATCTGTCAGGGCTAGGGAGAGGATTTAATTCAAACTGATGGCACGATTAGACAAGCTGCCTGTTGAGATACAAAGCTAGCAGGCTCAACTAAACCAAACAACTGAAGTGCAGGCTCTTACTTACCTCTTGCACTATGTGCTTCTCTTTTCAGAACATCTGATTTCCCAGCCTGGTTTGGCTAAATCACTGAAGAGCATTGCTGTGCTTTCTTTTGGTCTTTTCCAAAACTGTGTCATAGGCTTGAATAATGGATATAATTTCCCTGCTTTTTTCATCACTCTCGTTCCATTTTAAGATGCTTAAGCAGCTTATCCTTGGTGATTGCAAAAGACAAAGCAATATTATTTCTGTGCTTTATGGAAATTAATATCTAAGCAGACAGACAGGAAGATAGGAGGAGTTCTGCTCTGTCCAGGTTCAACTTTCCTCCTGCCAAGAGTGAGCTGGTCAGGTTTTTGTACCCACTTCAGAAGTGACTTGTGAAGCAGCACAGTTGGATCCAAGTGAATGCTTGCACTCTGTATTACCTGATTTCTCTTCTTTTGTCAAGGGTGTTATTCAAGATGTGAAAGTCATCTTTATACCTAATGGATATATCACGCAGTGTCCTAATCTGAATCGCAGTAAGTAGCAATTTTTTTTATCCTCACTTTTAGATTCCCCACCCTGCACCCCCCAAAAGAATGACTTTGTTTCAAAGAGAGTATTTTCAGGCTTCTTGTTTTCACACGTGCTGACTTCCAGAAGGCAGTAATTCTGTGCAAACAGAAAGCAATTTATGTTCAGACAAATCAAGTCTGATATACTGTGTCTTATTTATGGGTTACTGTGTCTTTCCTTCTCTCCCTTCCAATGTCTCTTTCCTGTTCCTTTATTGAGCGTGCCCAACCTGCAGTGATTTCTTAAGTCTGGTGCAAGGAATCATGGATTTGCAAGAACTCCTGGCAAAAATGACTGCAAAAGTAGGTGCCTAAGCTTCTTTGTTAGTTGTCTATTTCCTTCTGTGCTAAAACCATCATGGAAGTATTTTCATGGTCGGGCCATTTTTCCCTCCATCTACCAGTAGCCCTCACTGCAGTGGACTTATGGGTACAGCTTCATGGATATGACTTGAGTCTTACGCAGTTTCTGTTGTCTGCCTTTGTTATTTGCAAGATAATGACAAAATGCCCAGGGTCTAATGTTTTTCTAAGAAGCCTGAACATGATTTCCATTCTCATGCTGAGGCATAAATGCAGAAGCAAAGGAGTGAAATCCTTCAACAGCTTCCTCACCATGTGATGCTGTCAGAAGATGTGTTTTTGCCCGTGGGAAGTCCTGAGAAGCTTTCAGGAATGGTGTGGTCTCCTTTGTGGGAACTTGTAGGCCCTAGTGGGATTTTTGGGATTTTCTTTGGGGTCTACTCCAAGAGTACTCCATAGTGTGTTAACCAACACTGCTGTAAAGTTCTGGGGTAAGAATGTTTTAGAGGTGACTGAATCCCTGTTGTGTGTTAAAGTGCAATCTCTGAGCACTTTTTGAGGTTCATGTTGGTGAACCATCTGGTTTGTGGTAAAAGGCAATTAATTGTCTCATCTGGAACAGCACTTAGGTGCTAATTACTTACAGATTGAAGTGTAACTGCAACCAACCTGTAGGTGCCTTTAATCTCAATGTAGTTACTGAGCAGGAATTTCAAAAGGAAGATTTGCATAGTGACTCTGCTAGCATAAAAGCCTTATACTGCTCCTGTGCTACCTTTGGGTGTTCTTTTCCTTCCTAATAGGAAAAAGGAAACTTTGTTTTTAGAGAGTGTGCACATTATTCCTGCAATCCACTCACTCAGCTGACGTGCTTTGGACAGACTGACTCCGAATGCAAAATGTGAAGCTTTTAGTTCAGTTTGCAGCTTGCTCTGTGAAAGGGAGGCAATTATTTTGAGCCCTGCTGGTGGTATGAGCAAGTTCCAATTATGCACTGTACTGAGTGACTTTGCTTTCTCTGCTGTTAATTATATTTTTACTTGCAAGTATTTTATGAGGGGAAGCAAGTAACACAGTATTTGCGCTGCAAAGACTCTGTGGTTCCATGAAGTGGTGCTGGGATAATCTTTCCTTGCTCATTTCTTTTCTATTACAGCAGTGCACTGGCTGTTTGGCTGCAGTTGTTAGAGGAATACTGTTGTCCAGAAAAAAATACATGCATCAGGAAAGGAAGTTAATTTGGTGGCTGAATGCAGGTTGAAAATGGAGAGACTTGAGGGAAACATTAGGGTTTGTCTCTGCCTTTTCAGTCCTAGCCACAATAGCCAAAAGTAGCATTAGTGTAGATGCAGGTGTATCATATGGGCATTATGTATGGCAAGGCTTAGGAGAGCTGTGCAGCTGCCTGCAGAGATCCTGTTTAGCAAGGAGAGTGTCAGAGAATGGCTTGCTAATGTAGCCAGGCAGTGAACCCCAGCTCCTGGTCTTGCACTGAGAGTTGTGGAGCATGAACGCAATGCTTTGTAAAAGTGGTTCCTGGGATGTGATGCCACAGAATCACAAAACATTAGAGGTTGGAAGGGGACCTTCAGAGACCATTGAGTCCAACCCGTGTGCCAAGCAGGGTGTCCTTGCTTTTAGGCTCTGCTTTTTCTAGGATTTCAACTTCTTCCTCAGCTCTTGTTTGGTTACAGCTATATTACTGCATTGATTAGAGCAGTGAATGTTGTTTGCAATGACTGTGTACGTGCAGTTTATATCTAAACATAAAACTATGAAGACTCAGACCAAGACTTGCCTAGGAAGAAAAATCAGACAGTGGCTTCAGGCTCCAGTGAGTTCAGTATCAGCACAGATTATGCAGTTTGTAGACAGGAGGAGACAGAAACCTCTTGTTTGGGCTTTGCCTCAGGGTCCCATGACTTCAGAAGTGGCTCAGGATGGGACGTGGTGGGTGTGTAAGGGGTCCAGCAGAGCACTGTCTATAGCAGATTGTCATGGAGTACTGCATACAAGGGGATTTGATCCTGACCTCTAACAAGCTAAGTGCCATCACATCCTCTTCCTGCATACGTCTTGTAAAGACATAAACCTTTGGAGGTGAGAAAATGCTGCTTTAAAAAGGCTTTGTATTTTTGTTATCATTTGAATTAATTCTGAATCTTCCCAGTATATATGTTTCATCGATTTAATCTTATGTCCTTAGGTTGAGAGACACCATAGATCAGAGTGTTAGAAATCTGTCTAAAATGTTAATTTGCTGCAGAAAAAAAAGGATCA
The DNA here is from genome assembly GCA_013396675.1 of Eubucco bourcierii. NCBI lineage: Eukaryota > Metazoa > Chordata > Aves > Piciformes > Ramphastidae > Eubucco > Eubucco bourcierii. The sequence continues at coordinate 921,108 of VWZE01023917.1, read as the reverse complement.
TGTAATATTTCAGCATTCCAGGGTGGCAGTTGGGGAATGCTGTTAGCTCCTCTCTGAATATAATGGCTAAAATAATTCATGCGACTTTAATACTTGACTGCAATCAATCTGAGCATCTCCTGCATTTCGTTGAGTGGAATATAATTTTTGGGGGGGCAAAATATGGGCCCACACTAGAGTGTGCTTTTGTATTCAGGTGTTCTTGTTACCTGAGCTAGCATGCAAATGACAGAAGTTACTACACTGAAAATACTCCTTCTCTTAGGATTTTCTTCTGTTTCTAGGGAATAGTTTCTAGGAGGGACAAAGCACAATGTTCAGAACCACTTTCAAATTTGGGTGTTTCCAATGTCCTTTCTCTTTAAAATCTGTATAGCTCATTTATATGGGAATGTTAATTAAAAAAACCCAAACAAAATTCCAAAAAACCCAACCCAAAACCTAACAAACCCAAGATATGTAAATAAAACAGAAGTGTAAGACAAGTCAATCAATCACCTTCTTAACAAAGCTGAGTGTATTTTATATACTGTATTTACAGTGACTAAATATAGTGACTTGAAAAAGTGCTTCTACTGAATACCAGCAGCTCAGTAAGAGGATAGTTTTGCCTCTAAAATGTGAAAAACCATTTTCAAGTCACCAAATCATGCTGAGTCTGGGGGAGATGAGTATCAGGCCCCTGTTATCTGAGAATAACAACTTAAGAAATAAGGAGCTTTTATTCAGGGCTTTCTCTCTTGAGGACTGCAGGGGAAAAAAACCCAGCACGGAAATTGGCCTAGTATTTATTTTCTTTCTTCCCCCTAAATAATTTGCTCTTTTACTGGCAGGAATGAAAAAAGGATGTATTCAAATACTCTTGTTTAAAGTGAATGGATTTTAGAGAATGGAGTTATATGAAATTCAGGTATATGGCATTATGTAAAAAATACTGTAGCACTCTACATTCCTTTTTGGAATAAAATTTGCTACTATTAACATGTAGCAACTTATAATGTAGGGTAATAGCATCATATTTATAGCAGAGTTGGAGCATGCATTCATCTTGTCTTGTGCCAGATTTAGGCAGCCTTGTTATTTGCAGTGGCTTCAGTGTGATGGCTTAAATGCATAGGACAAATGTGAATTAAAGGACCATGAAAAACTCTTATCCAGATGGCACCAGACTTATTTTTAGAGCAATGACAGTTCTGGGGCCTGAAGAATGCACATATTTACTTCTGAACGTTAAGTCTGTATTTATATTTATTTATTTTTAATATTTGTAAATGGGAAGGTCGTTTCTTGGTGATTAAAGATGATGGCACAGGTGGGGTGGATCCTTTCTGGAGCATGTAAGATGGTACTTTGAAGGAAGGGCAGGTCTGTCATGTGGCGTAGGGGAGGCTGATTCAAGAAGCCTTGTCCTTTTCTGCTGCACATGAATGAGCATCCTCCCCTTTTCCTGCATGGTGTCTCATCAGGAAGCACAGCAGTTGCTGCTGTGCACATGTGATATGTGGAGGTGATCCATCAGTTTGAAATCAGTGGCACATTTCAGTAGTTAGAATTGAGGAGGTAATGAGAACAAGGAGTGTTATGAGCTAGCCACCAGCCCAGGGCTTACTCCAGGAGCATGGCTTCTCCATGAATCAGTCTGGGAATGTTTGGTAGTGCAGTCAGTGAAAATGCTTTCTTCCCCTCTAAATCTCATATTACATGGCTAAGATCTTTCTAAAAGTCAGAAAGCATTAGTCTGGGTGATCATAGAGTCATAGAATGGTTTAGGTTGGAAAGGACCTCAAAGATCATCTAGTTCCAACCCTCTACCATAGGCAGGGACACCTCCCACTAGGACAGGTCACTCAAGGTTTCCTCCAACCTAGCCTTGAACATCTCCAGGGAGGGAGCAACCACAACCTCTCTGAGCAACCTGTTCCAGTGTTTCACAACCCTCACTGGAAAGAACTTCCTAACATCTAGTATAAATTCTCCCCTTTGCCAGTTTAAACCCGTTACTCCTCATGTTGTCATTACATTGGTGCCTAACAGCGATGAGATGGGGCTGAGTAGGAGAAGTCTGACAATCTTGATGCTTTTTTGACTTGTGAACAGGTTGATGAGCAAATAAAATTAAAAACCAAACCCAAACAATTATACTTTGTGTACTTTTGGTAGTACCTGGACATTCCTGGGGGGATCTTAGTGGGGTTTGTTACAGTACAACTGCATGAGTGATGAAGTGTTGTCAGTTAGCATGAATAGAATCACAGAATGGTCTGGGTTGGAAGGGTCCTCCAAAGATTGAGTCCAGCTCCCCCTGCAGTCATCAGGGGCATCCTCAACTAGACCAGGTTGCCTAGAGCCCTGTTGAGCCTTGCCTTGAGTATTTCCAGAGGTGTGGCCTCAAATCCATTAAAGTCCAAGGAGTAGGGTTAGTTCATACCTGTGACATCCTGGTTTACAAATGTTGTATTCAAACTCGGTTCAGCGACAAATAAGTAAACTGGGTTCTCATATTTGCCTTTTAAAAAAGCACTTATGTTTGATTCTATGAGTTGCAGAAATCTCATCAAGTTACTTTCATTTATAGTTAAATTATGCAGAAACAAGGCTGAGTCAATTGGAGGACTGTCACTGTGAGAAGACTTGTCAAGTAAATGGATTGATCTATAGAGACAAAGACTCATGGGTTGAAGATGATCACTGCAGGAACTGCACATGCAAAGTAAGAATTTCTAAAGACTTTAAGGAGTAGGACCTAATTAAAATGTGGAAAAGCACTTGAATACATAATGTTAACTCTGAGAACCATGTTTTTTGTATGCGTCTAGTGCAAGCATCAACAACATGGAGGGAGATGCTAAAACAAAAAAAAAACCTTGGTCATTACTTATATGCAGGTTTCATAAATAAAATCTGCTTTCCTTTGAGAATATTTTCTTATTTGTTCTAATTATACCTCTGAGGACTTCATGGTTTTGGGGTGAGAGCATGGCATTATGTACATCTGGTTTGGAATTGGCTTGGCTGCAGTGGCTTGTTCAGAAAGGGAGCATTATCTTAATAGTATTCATAGATGCCTACTTGCATCTTGCATGGGAACAACGTGCAGATTGGATTTTTGGTGTTTATCACTCTGAAAAGCCAAGGAACAGAAGAGAATTAGTATGTAAATCTTGTCGTGCTGAAATTATTTGATAAATATCTGAAGAGAGTCTTTGTTTGCTCAAGAAAATAGAAAACTGATTGTGAAAAATCTCAGGGATGATTGGCACAGCCTACAGAAAGCGGTGCTCGTGTTCCGCTAAAGATGGGCTTATGTTTTCCACTTCATGTGCTTTGCTCAGGGGAAGCGAGGGAACCCCAGTAGTATGTACCAAAATGGAGTAGTGCACAGAATCACAGAATATCAGGGGCTGGAAGGGACTTTGAAAGCTCATCCACTGCAACCCCCCTGCCAGAGCAGGAGCACCTGTGCCAGATCACACAGGAACACATCTAGGCAGGTTTTGAATATCCTCAGAGAGGGAGACTCCACAACTCCCCTGGGCAACCTGTCACCCTCACAGTGAAAAAATTCCTCCTCATCTTTCCATGGAACTTCCTATGCCTCAGCTTCCACCCATTGCCCCTTGTCCTGTCATTGGGCATCACTGAGCAGAGCCTGGCTTCAGCCTTTTGATACTCACCCTTCACATGTTTATAAACATTGATGAGGTAAACTCTCGGTCACCTCTTCTCCAGGCTAAAGAGCCTCAACTGCCTCAGTCTCTCCTTAAAAGAGAGATGTTCCATTCCCTTCATCGTCTTTGTGGCTCTGAGCTGGACTCCCTCAAGCATATCTATGTCCCTCTTGAACTGGGTACCCCAGGACTGAACACAATACTCCAGGTGCGGCCTCACCAGGGCCATCACCTTCAGATGCATTTTGATTCAAGTTTGTAGTTGGGTAGAATTAAACTTGTTACCCAAGGGTGGACTTGCAATCCACAATGGTGTTAAACGGTTTTTGGTCTTCTGTGTGTTGTACAAAACATTCACTGATTGTAGCAGCCATAGCTGAGTTCTGCCTTAAATCCTTTGCCTAGAGTGGGGTTGTGGAGTGCCGAAGGATGTCCTGTCCCCCTCTCGATTGTCCTCCCGATGCTCTCCCGGTGCATGTGGAAAGTCAGTGCTGCAAAATATGCAAGGGTGAGTACACCAGACACCCCTTCTTGTTTCATTCTCTTTAAGCAGAGTTATGCTTGACTTGCCGAGGTTCTGGTAATTCAGGTAACAGGAGTCAGGGTGGCAAACTTCATTTTAGAAGAAAATAAACCATTACTAAGAAATGAACAAGTGTTCCAAAGTTGTAAGTTTCTCTTTTTTACCTGTTGTCTGTGTAAAATTAATTATTCAACCACTTGCTTGAGGCTGGGAAGCCTTACTTGGCTTCAGCTTGTATCTCCTGTTGATGTTGGAGCATCAAACCTATGGTCTGAACTTTCTGTAGAGGTGAGTAATAAATGGAACCATTCTCATTTTTACATATCTATATTAGAATTTCAGACCCTTGGTTAATATCACTGTGTGTGGAGTGATAGCTTGGTGTAATTAAATTTAAAATTAATTCATGAGGAGGAAAAAAAAAGAATCAATTTTGAGATCATTGTCAGCTTCCAGATCCTTCTGGAAGTGAAAGTCTGGAAGGAATAGTCAATGTCTGTGCCATAGCAGTAGTACCAGGGACAAAAACAACTTCTGTACAGAAAGCTTAGCTGATTACTGGTGCCAGTCTTACTTTTGGAAGCATAAATTATCTCCCTCCCCTTCCCCCACATCTCTAGGTCTTGGAGATTTGGGAACTTCATGCATAAGTTTTTCAGCAATTCATTAAGACGGGGATGTGGAATTAATTTAAGATTTAGTAGGAAAATAATATGTTTTCTGGTTTTTCTTTTTTTTTTTTTTTCCACATTCTGTTACCTTTTTTTCAGTCCATGAATTCATTAGTCTCATGCAAAAATCTTCTGTAGCTGTGGTCTTGCACTTGCTCTTGTTTACTCATTGTTCTCAGCTGTCTGTTGGCATGAGGATTCTGCTCGCTTAGAGATCACAGAATCATCCAGGTTGGCAAAGCCCCTCAGGATCACCAAGTCCAACCTATAACTGTACTCAACAAGGTGCATCTTAGACCATATCCCTAAGCACCACATCCAGGGTGGGTGACTCCACCTCCTCCCTGGTCAGTACATTCCAGTGTCTGACCACTCTCTCCATGAAAAACATTTTCCTAATGTCCAATCTAAACCTTTCCAGTCTCAGCTTGAGGCCATTCCCCCTCGTTCTGTAAAGGGATGGCAAAGTAGCCACATTGGTTTGTGTTTTTTTCATCTCAAAATATTTTTATTTGTGATGTTGTGAGTCTAGAAAGTTCTTTCACGGGACTGGATGCTTCCCTTGAGACTGCTTTGCTACCATACATGCATACACAGCAAGGCACAAAATTGTAGATTCAACCTCTATCCCTGGGAGTAAATTGTGTTCCTGTTCTTTGTAATGGGAAGATGAACAATGAAAGTTGCCTTTTGTCAGTGATTGGCACAAACTTGACTCGTTATTCAGCACGTCAGTCAATGGGAAGAGATGTATGGAAGTTGATTGAAATTGATTGTAAATGCCAGCTCCTTGACAGGATGATGTGCTAGGGCCACAGGCAGTCACTTCTGGGTAGATAGCAGTAATTGCCGAGGCTTTCCGAAGAGCTGCACTGCAGGTGTTAATTTCTCCCTGCTTTTCCTATTTAGCTCTGATAGAATCATCAGTTGTAATTTGCTGTCTCAAGGGATTACTGAATGGCTGGATTATTGAGCAGCTTCCTGTCTTAGCTGAGGGTTAACGAACAAAGTAGCTCTAATGCCTGAGATGTCAAGGGTTTTAGGAATGAGGCGGTTCTGTTTTGATCCCTGCCATCTCCTGTTAGCCTTTCAACTAATATTTGACAAAAGCCTGTAATTTTGTTTAAAATCTCATCATTTTTTTTCCTGAGTTGTGCATTAACTTGCTTTCTGCTCTGTCCATTCTTTTGTTAAAAGCACTTGTGGCAGGAGAGCAGACAGAAAGAGAAAAAGGGATATTTTCTAATTCATCTTCTTCAGAAACTAGATTCTGGGATTTTTAATTTAAACAAAACTTCCCGAGCTGGAGTTTTCTTCATAAGTTGGGATAGCAACAACTCAGGCATGAAAACTGGGGCAGCTTTAGAAGCCTGAAGAAAACTGGGATACCAAAAGGAGAGAGCATTGTTGATGAAAACTGAGGAGTTCTGATGAAAATCTTGCTCTTTTGAAAGAGATGAGCGTTTTCAAGAGTAAGCTTCAAGTCCTCAGAAGCAAATATATGTATCTGAAAGTTTGTGAAAGTTGATCTAGCAGTCATTTATATTTAAAATTTGGGAATCAAACTGGCTGTGGCAGTTGCTGCTGTGGGATGCTTCTGTTGCTATCACCCATAAGGATTACACACCTACAACTGTAAATACTTGGATCCCTTACCTTGGTAATCAGGAGAGAAATTAAGGTAAAAGAGTTGCTAGATAGCCTATGACATTTCTTGGGAGATGAGTACCTGGAGCACTTCTGCTGTGGATGTGCCTTGACTCGGGAAACTTTGTTGCAACTGAGCAAAGCTAGCATAGGATCATATCTTTTAGTTCTCTGTTCAGTGACACAGGTCAAACAGGTCAAGCAGAGAGCTGAGACCCCACCACAAGAAGTTATTTTATCAGTGTTTAGCATTGATCTTGCTAGTAATGTGGAGTGCCTTTGTGATGGGTGCTTGATTTGTGCAAGATTGCCAAATGGTTCTCTTCTAATGAATGGATTTCCTGTCCTCCTCTGGAATTGGAATGCAGACATCTTATTTCAACGTGACTGTGCTTGGTAATACCTACCTGAGCTGTGTGCCACTGCAGCCCTGCTGGAGGTCACCACCTTCTTCACAGTGGCAGAATTCCTAAGCTAAGGCAGTTGACTTTCCCTTCCTACGAGTGCCCACATGTGTTAGTCTGCTGAGTGGGTTGTGGAGCTGGAGGATCAAAACTTCAGAGTTTTGTAGTGGGAGCTATCAGTTTCCTGGGAAATTTGTTTATTTCATGTGTGCTTTAGGAACCTTTTCCTGGAATGGTTATTTACAGTTTGTTAGGCTCGATACAGTCAGTCACTACATCTAATCCATTTTTGCAGTGCTCTAGGAAGTTGAAGAGTTCACCTTTATGCCCACAAAACCTGTGAAAGTTTAATTGAAATCTGTGCTTATATTATTCCCTTGATGAGCAGCATGCTAATGAGGGTCTCCAGGTCTTGCAGCAAGGCACAAAGACCTCTGCTAACACCAACGCTGTGGCTGATCTACAGAATGTCACTAATGAAAATATTTTCAGTTGAATACTAATGAATTTGATCCAGGACATTGTGTCTTATGCTTTTATTATTTCTCTTTAGTTTGGGCATAAATGCTACTTGCTCTTCAAATGAATTTGTTGTTAGCTACTTTGTAATTGACTTCTAGTGAAAGCAAAATGCAGCAGATTTTGCATGATGTTTAGATTTTGCATGGGAATACCAGTTTTACTTCTCTGTTTGCATCTTGAATTTGTTTGTGATTTAAATATTGCTTTGATTAATTATTTATATATTTTAAAAAATCTTCCTCCTTCTCTCAAATTGCAGCAAAATGTATCTATGGAGGCAAAGTGCTAGCAGAAGGTCAGCGTGTGTTAACCAAGAGCTGCAGGGAGTGCCGAGTAAGTTTCAGCTGTGTAAACTTGTTCCGGTTTTGAATGGTTGTGTAGTGTTCAAAAGTGACATGGACAAGTTAGGGCATTTCTTTAGGCTTCCTTCATGCAAATGTGACATCTGTTGTCTTGAAAAGGTGACCTTGAGTTTTGTGAAAACCACAAATATGAATACAAGGCGGGAATATTGAGCCGTTACAGGATGATTAAAAACTTTGGTGAAATGACTTGGAGGGAGGGATCTTTTCTTTCATGTGTGCCTTCATGAACTCTAGAAAAGGACAGCAGCACCTTGACCTGGTACTGATTTCAGTCAGATTGCTAAATTTTGAAGTGACCTGGCTCATGCTGTTTGAGTCACTCTAGATTTCCCCTAATGCTGTTTAAGCTATCTGTAACCCTGATAATGACTGAGGTGTATTACCGAGTATTGAACTGGACTAGCATTTTTCTTGGCAACTTGGTAAGACCTGGATGACTCCAGCCGATATTTTAAGAACCCTGGTAAATGCTAGGAACATTCAGGGAGTGGAAGTGACTATAAGAATACTACATGATATGTAAATGTGACTGAAACTGCTTGTCAAGACCAGCCTTAGGATGAGAGAGCAGTCGTAGATGATTGTAAAAGGCCTCTTGCTCTGCTGGGAGATGTATTTGTTGTATTTGTGCTTTAAATACGATTTAGCATTTCAGAAAGGCACAGCTATTTTAAAACACATTTTGCTCTCACATGTAATTTGCAAGTATTTTTGTTTTTACGTCTTGTTGGATTTGTGGAGGGGAAGGGTGATAAAGAGCAGGTTACAAATGTTATTGACAGATCGGTGTGCTAGGACAATTATGCAAAATGCTGGGAAGAGATTACAGTGATCCAGTTATTGTTGTGCTTGTAGCAGAGTGTACAGGGTAGTAATTTTATGTTGACTAATGGAAATGGACAATAACTGGTTGCAGATGTTGTGAAAGCAGCTTGTTATGCAGAAATGCTGTGTTTCAGGGGGATTCAACATTGCCAATGTAAACTAGTGGGCAAGGTGGTTGCCTTGAGGACATACTGAGGTGCTTGCTGTTTATGACAGGACATGGAATGGGCTCTTTTGGAGAGAAACTGCCTATGTGAAAAAGATGAGAACACAAGGATTTTCCCATTGAAGTGACACCAGAGAGAGTGATCAGAATTATGTCTGTGGAATTCACTGTGCTGTAAATAGGAGCTTTAGAGATATGAGGGTGATAATACATTCCTGAAGGTTAAAAGCAAATAGTGATGAGCGAATAGCTGTCACTTCAGAAATGACCAAAATAATAATAAAAAGAACTTCTGCGTTTTACTTACTACTAAAGGATATAGTTATGGCGATGTTAATTACAGTGACGTTGCAGTATGTGTTATTTACATCTCAGTGGAGACTGATTGGTAGGTATTTGAAACAGCCTCTGTGAAGGTGATACCTGAAGAAAATGAGTCTATGCCTCAGGGAATCAAATAAAAAAATTTCCAATGCAGTCTTTCAAGAAGACGTCAACCCTCACTGCCAATACTTGTCCTTCTGTCTTGAGAGAATTTATCAGCGAGTCTCCAGGCAGGAAGTTCATTCCATATGTCTTCAACATGACTTCTTAAAACTGCACACAAATCACCTGCTTATTTACTGCCTTCATTAGATGAACTCTCCATCCTAGATGAAGGATGAACGGTGATGAGTTGAACTGTGGCTGTCGTTGTTGTGTTCTATCCTGCACGGGCTTGCTGGCAGATGGGATGTCACACAAATAAAGGAAGGGCTTTGTATTAGGGGAAGGACTATTAAAAAAATTAATATGGATTAATTTTCCTGATTTGAAAAACAGACATCAAGTTTGAAAAGCTTTTGATCACTGAAGGAGTACACTAGAGGGTACATGTCAAGTGCTAATTTATTAGTGCTGATAAAAATGACTTAGAAGTCTTGGGAAGTAGTTCTTGTGTCTGTAAAGGAAGATGCATTTGTAGATGGAGTAATATCAGAAAAGATAAAGTTGGAAGTTTCACAATTCAGTTTTTATTTGAAGATAAATATTTCCTTCTTTGCATAGTCAGTGATCCGAGCTCAAGAGACTTTTGGCTTTGGGTTTTTTCTGTCTAACAAAAATAATCCTACTGATGGATCTAGAGAGATCAAATATTGTCTTACTCAGGCTGTGAGCAGTGTTTTTAAATATTATTTTCTGAAAACTAATCCAGACTAAAAATGTGTTTGTGATGCGCATCTTAACCATGAGGACAGATGTTACTGCTGGACAGCCGTTCCCAGCTGGAAGCCTGCCCACAAACACTCTCTAGATTAATTTACAGTGACAGTGTAACAAAATTTAATGCATAAGGGTTTCTAAGAATCAGAGAGTGGTTCAGGTTGGAAAGGACCTCTGGAGGTCATCTTGTCCTGCTACCTTTCTTGAACAGGGTCCTCTAGAAGCACTTGCCCAGGTTTGTGACCAGATTGCTTTTGAGTATCTCCAAGGATGGAGATTCCATAACCTTCCTGGGCAACTTGTGCCAGTGTCCTTCACCAGCTCTGTTGCTCTTCTCTGGAGCTTCAGCACTTCCATGTCTTTCTTGTCGGGAGGGGCCCAAAGCTGAACACAGTATTCAAGGTATGGATCTCTTGCCTTTCTGGCAATACCTGGCCTACTGCAGCCCAAGTTACTGTAACCTTTTTGCCACACAAGTGTGTGGCTAACAAACTCATTTTCAACTTGGAATCTTCCAGCACCCCCAGGTTCTATTCTGCACAACTGCTTTCTATCCAACACTGGTGTATGGTGCTGCTGCTACCCAAGTGCAGGACTTTGCACTTGTTCAACTCCTTGAGGTCCCTGCTGGCTTGCTTCTCTTGTGGTCCCTCTGGAAAAGGCACATGTACTTGCTCTTCAGAGAGCTGCACCTTTCTGCATTCCCAGTTCTTGTACTGCTTTGTGGGTTTCACCAGTGTGCTGAAGTAGCTCATCGGAAGTCAGGGGAAAATGCTCTACAATTTAGGCTGGATTGGGAATTTGTTGCTGATCGACTGAGTTCTGGACCAGTGCCTGTGAACAACCTGATGCCTTTTCATTACCAGATGGCATGTTTGACAGCAAGGGGCACAAGAATAAATTCCTCTTCATTAATTCTGGCAGTGGGCAGCCAGAGTGCCATACAAATGCTAGAAAGATGGACAGGACTCCAATGACTTTCAGGAAGTTTGACCAAAATAATTTCATCAAGATATGGACCAATGTGCTTCCTAGAGTGACAGTTAAGGATGCTATTTAGAACTTTCTCCTGAAAGGCTGATCAATATCAGCTAAAACAAGAGGGGAAAAACCCCAAGCAACAACAGAAACCCAGACTAACTTATCTGAAATCTTGCTATTGTTTTCCAAAGCTGATCTTGTGAGATGAGGTGTTTATGGTTCAGATTTTCACTGTGTGTCGCTGATTAGGCTTATAGCCAATCTTTTTCACGTACTTACCGTTGTAATTACAAGGAATTTAATTATCTTATTGTAGGTGTTTGACTCTGGATCTCATTCTCTGTCCGCTGCATGTCACAGTTGGAGCTTGACCTATTTATGCCAGAGGAATGTTGCCTTGATATCTATTTCTGCCCAGTTTCTGTGGCTAGATGTGTGAATTGAGTATAAAAAGTTAGCAGCTTTCCTCAGGCTGCCTGAAGCAATAATTCTAAAGTGTGAAGTCTTGCTTATCTCCGTGGATAAAATCTAAAATCCAATGATGATAGTTCTTCTAATTGGGTCTGTGCAAATTTGTAGCAAATTGATTTTAATCCAAAGAATACTCAACATGGAAACATCTTAATTGTTTTAAAAATCAGTTGTGAATAAGTTTGATGTGTTTTCCCAAGATTCAAACTCTGTCCTGAAGGTGTAACTTAGGGAAATAAAATCTCATTGTCGTTAAATTAATGGAATGCTCTCTTTGTGGAGGATTTATCTCTTTATGGTTCACTAAAGAAGGTGTGAGCTTGGATGGAATTTAGCTTTGGCTTTTTGACTCATCATAGAATGTGTTAGGTTGGAAGGGACCTTAGAGATCATCTACTTCAACCTCCCTGCCATGGATGGGGCCACTGCTCATCTTGACTCAGCTGCTCAATGTCTCATCCAACCTGGTCTTGAATACCTCCAGGGAGGAGGCATCCGCAGCCTCCCTGGACAGCCTATTCTGGAGTCTCAAAACACTTGTACTGAAGAACTTCTCCCTCAAATCCAGCCTAACCCTGCTCTCCCTCAGCTTCAAACCTTTCCCCTTTGTCTTATTGCTAGACACCCTGATGAAAAGTCTCCAGCTTTTCTGTAGCATCCCTTCAGCTACTGGAAAGCAGCTCTAAGATCCCCCCAGAGTCCTCCTCTTCTCCGGGCTGAGCTACTCCAGCTCTCTCCACCTGATCACTGATTTGACTTGCATAAGAATTCTTGTTTTCTTGCCATCTTTTTGACCAGCCTTAACCCTCAGTCAACACTCTTTGTCCATATGTTGCCATACTGTAGCCTTTCTGCTGCAGTTATCTGGTCTGAGCTGGAACAGGTGATGAGTTCTAGCCGGAGCTCTTCCAGCTGGCGAGTTGATAACTTGATAGTGACGACTTAGCAGTTCTGCTTCTTTTCTCACCTTTGTTGCTGCAGTTGCACAGGCAACCATAGGGGATTCCTGCTTTTCGCTTAGAGAAGTGAGATCAGAAGGAAACCTAATGCTTCCATTAACTGCAGTGTTCTTGTGTTAGTGATGCACGCTCTATGCAATGTTGCAGGGAGCTGCTTTTAAGGAAAAAAACAACAAAAAACTCAAACCTGGTGGCTGTGAAGATTTTTATATAACTTTTTCATGACAGAAGCTGACAGAAACTTGCCAGTAAAGACAAGTGAGAAAAAAAAAACAACCAAACAACTTGGCCCTGCTTAACGTTAAGAAGGCAGCATCAAGGGCAGTGAGTGCAGGAGGGTGAGTTTTGCATGCTTTGGGTCTGCTGCGCTTCCCACTGTGAGCCCTTGCTAGCTGCAAGGGACCCTGTGCAGCGTTTACACCTTGCAGACTCAGCAGGCATTTCAGCAATCATGACTCTGTAGGGCAGCTTGCTGCTGTGAGAGCTAATTCTGGAACCTGAAGTGATGTAGCTGAATCCATGTGGCAGAGAGTTTTATCTGTGCTGGTTGTGGCCCCTGAGCTAGGCTTTTGACATGGCATGGCAGTGTCTTGTAGGTATGAAAGCAAGCTTCTGACTAGTAACAGGGTGTCTGTGTAGGGTGATTTCTTCATTGGATAGACACAGGAATTTTCAATAGCCAAGTATCTTCAAAGCCAAACTTCAAAGCCAAGTATCCCATCCCTCAGATTATGGGAATAATGCTTTAACATGAAATTTTGTCATCTTTTGGTATTGGTTTCTCTACCTTCCTCCTCCTCCTTCCTCTTTTTCTTTCAATAATGGGCACAAAAATGTCCAGGTAGATTATTTTAGGTTTGATGTTACAGTATAAAGAATGAATATCACTTGCTGCCTGCACTTTACCAATATTTTTGTTAGAGATTACCAGAGCTATATGTTGAAAATGATGTGATCTTTGCCTTTGCAGATGTTTTCATCGAAACCATTTTAAAATGCTGCTCTTTATTTTCAGAATGGAGTTCTAGTAAAGGTGACAGAGACTTGTCCACCACTGAACTGCTCGGAGAAAGATCATGTTCTCCCAGAGAACCAATGCTGCAGTGTTTGCAGAGGTAAGCAACAGACTGTGCATTAAGTTGCTGATTCAAGGGGAGGGGAGAGCACTGGAAGGAGTCATTCCATTTTAGTGAGATATGAGCTACTCCTATAAACCTGAGTCTATAATCAGCCTTCATGGCAAACCAGGCTGCGATAGTGCTTTAGGTGGGAGACTTACCAGATACAAAGCTGTAATTGCTGTGAATTGCAAAGGGTGAGGGAGAAAAGGAAGAGTTGGGGAAGGAAGTGTGTCTTTAAGGATCTTTGTTGCTTAAACTTTGAACTGCACTGAACAGACAGGGGTTTGGAAATGGTTCTAAACCTCTTCATTTTAAAATCACAATAATAATGTTAAGAGTCCAGTATATGGAGGCTGATTTGGAGTGCAACTCTATCAAGACTCATTTATGAATTGAGCTGAACAATTGCAGAACAGAAGTGAAGTAATATCCCTGGAACCCAGAAGCCAATGTTTCCTCCTTTGCAGTGGGATGCTCAGATGTAGGTTCGTCTTGCTTGTTACATTTCAGCCCTGGTGAACCCTGGTTGCATGCTGAACCAGTCTGAATGAGCCATAGCTAAAATCTTAGTTGAGAAAGATACCCTCAAATGAGGAAAAGGTGGAGAAGGCAGCTGTCACAAGGCTGGAGAACTTCAGCAAGCTTTCTTCTTCAGGTGCCTTGAAGCAGTGAGCTGTTGGGTGAAAGGTGTCAGAATAACCATTCCCTGTCTATGTCTGTACTGGACCTCTGTTCCACACCACTCCCTTGGTCCTGAGTCTCATCTGAGCTCAGGCAGAGCTTGTATTTTCAGAGCAGGACTTGTGTGTCAGCTTTCAGTGATAGCCCTCAAATGTCAAAGATGTACTAAATGAGCATTGGACATTTCCAAGCTTAGTTATTGAGACCTAAACTCCTCCTGTGTCAGCGTAGATGCCATTGGAGGGACAGTAAATATTAATAGATACACATGGTTAAATATTGACTAAGACCTTGAATGCTTGCAAGCATATGCATATGGTTACAGGGGAACTAGATGATCTTAAAGGTCCCTTCCAACCCATTCTATGGGCTAAGAATATACACATGAATTTTTAAAAACAGTTTCTAGAAACATCTGTGACTACTTAGGCTCTCAGCAAATGTTGTTCCTTTGTCCCTCAGAGGGCTCGCTGTCTTAATGATAACTTCTTAACAGATGGCCTGGTTTGATGTAGTGCAGTACCGAAAACATCTTAGTTACTTAAAAAGCATTAGAAAGCTGAAAGCTTCAGAGCTGATGAAAGATATGTTCTGTAATTATTCACTTCTGTATTATTGTTACCGATAGGTACTCTCTTTAGATAGCCCTCCCCAAACCGGTTTGGTTATTTCTAAATAAGCAGGAGTATGTATGCTTATGTGATGGGCTCTAACAGCAAAGGAAGGAGGTTCTCCTCCCTCTCTACTCTGCCCTGGTGAGACCTTGTCTTGAGTACTGTGTTGAGTTTTTGGCTCCCCAGTTTAAGAGGGACACAGATTTTCTGAAGAGGGTCCAGCAGAGGGCTACAAGGGTGATTAGAATCATAGAATGGTAAGGTTGGAAGGGACCTCAAGGATCATCTAGTTCCAACCCCCTGCCATAGGCAGGGACACCTCCCACTAGTACAGGTTACTCAAGGCCTCAGGAGCTGAATGCTGCCTGATGAGGAGAGGCTGAGGGACGTGGGGCTTGTAGTCTGGAAAAGAGAAGACTGAGAGGGGATTTAGTACATGTTTATAAATATCTGAGGGCTGGGGGTCAGGATCAGGGGGACAGGCTCTACTCACTTGCTCCCTGTGATAGGACAAGGAACAATGGATATAAGCAGCAGCACAGGAGGTTCCACCTCAACACAAGGGGGAACTTCTTTACTCAAGGGCACTGGCACAGGCTACCCAGAGAGGTTGTGGAGTCTCCTCCTCTGGAGAATTTCAGGGCCTGTCTGGATATGTTTCTGTGTGACTTGAGATAGGTTGTATGGTCCTGCTCTGGCAGGGGGGTCCTCTTTGGGTCCCTCCCAACCCTGACATGCTGTGATCCTGTGAATTGTACTTCCTATGAATTCCCATACATGGTGAAATTCATGAAATCGAGGGCAACCCTGCAGAGAAAGACTTTGGAGTGCTGGAACAGGCTGCCCAGGGAGATAGTTGAGGCTCCATCCCTGGGGATATTCAAGATCAGGTTGGAGAAGGCTGTGAGCAATCTGCTGTAGTGGAGGATGTCTATGCTGACTGCAGGGGAGTTGGACTGGATGAGCTTTGGATTTCCCTTCCAACTCAACCCATTCTGTGATTCTGTGAATTGTACTTTCACTTCCTATGAATTCCTCTACATGGGGCTTTCAGACTGATGCGTTGAGCTTTGCTTTAGCTGACTGCTCAAACAGAGCTACCTCCTTCTGTATTGCGTCTTTGCCATTATTCTAAAAAATATGTTTAAAGATAGGGTTAACTTTGGCAACTTCCCAAAGGCATAAGTTGTAGTGAATCACAGAATTAACCAGGTTGGAAAAGACCTTTGAGATGGAGGCCAATCTATTGCTTAACACCTTCTAATTAACTAAACCATGGCACTAAGTGCCTCGTTCTCCTGAATTGCCTTTTACATCTTTGAGTAGAATATATTCGGCCACAACAAGCCCATGCAGAGCTACAGGCTGGGGTTGGACTGGCTGGAGAGCAGCCAAAAAGAAAAGGATCTGGGGGTGCTGATTGACACCTGCCTAAACATGAGCCAGCAGTGTGCCCAGGTGGCCAAGAAGGCTAATGGCATCCTGACCTGCATCAGGAATAGTGTGGCCAGCAGGAGCAGGGAGGTCATTCTTCCCCTGTACTCTGCGCTGGTTAGGCCACACCTTGAGTCCTGTGTCCAGTTCTGGGCCCCTCAATTGAAGAAGGACATTGAGGTGCTTGAGCGTGTCCAGAGAAGGGCAACAAGGCTGGGGAGAGGCCTGGAGCACAGCCCTATGGAGAGAGGCTGAGGGAGCTGGGATTGTTTAGCCTGGAGAAGAGGAGGCTCAGGGGAGACGACCTTGCTGTCTACAGCTACCTGAAGGGTGGTTGTAACCAGGAGGAGGTTTCTTTCTTCTCTCAGGCAACCAGCACCAGAACAAGAGGGCACAGTCTCAAGCTGTGCCAGGGGAAGTTTAGGCTGGAGGTGAGGAGAAAGTTCTTGACTGATAGAGTCATTGGCTACTGGAATGGGCTGCCCAGGGAGGTGGTGGAGTTGCCGTCCCTGAAAGTGTTCAAGACGTGTTTGGATGTGGCACTTGGTGCCTTGGTCTAGTCTTGAGGTCTGTGGTAATGGGTTGGACTTGATGATCTTTGAGGTCTCTTCCAACCTTGGTGATACTGTGATATGCTACTTGCCACTTGCTTCAGTTGCATGCAACCCCAAGTGGTAGTAAATAATTTTATCATAGGTAGGGTGCTGGTGCTAAAAACGGAGTTTTCTTAAGAAGTCCATATCTGGTAAGGGTTTTATTTTGCTAGTAGGTGCCTGCTCACATTGCAAGCAGACCATAGTTTCTGATCCTGCTCTTTGCCATTATGTCCATTACTGGGAAAGGATAGAGCGGCTCCCTGTTTTGTTATAACAACCTCTTTCAGACACTAGATTCAGCTTTTATAGCTCAAACAAAAGCAATCAGGAAGAAATATTTTAGTAGATGTAATCCTGAGTAATCAGGACATTCATGTGAACCCAATGTGGATCATTTACACATCTTGTGCAGATTTCACATTAGATGGAAGGTGACACAACTAAGTCTTTGTCAGCCCTTAGCTAGACCTTTAGTTAATCAGCAGGGTGATTAAGTGTTTACTAATAATGTTAAATGAGAATACTAATTGTGTGCTAAGGCTGTCAGTGCATGTTAGTGACTGGTGGGCTTTGTTATTCTATCAGTTTGTGCTTTGTTTAGTATTTAGTTGTGGAACTCCTGAATTTCATGTTCTGTAGAATTACAGAATATCTTTGCTGAAATGGGCAAGAGTAAGAGGTTTGCAGCTTGTGCTTTTCCAGCTCCAGCAAAGGATTTTCCATTTAATGAAAGGATGAATGGGAGGGATCAGCAGAAGGAAAAAGCTGCAGAGAGAAACAGAAATTTCTTGATACTGTGGTATGAGACTGTACCCTCTTCAGGGATCTCTGTAATATCTGCCACAATAATAGATAAGTGCCTAAAATAAAATGGGGTATACAAGGAAGAAATAAATCTGTGGTGTTTATGGTGGTGGAAATTGTGAGGCAGCAAAGGAGAGAGTTGAATCCTGTTGTGTGCACAGCTGGTGGGCATCCTACGTAGTCGTTGTTGTTTGTAAGTGGGTAGATGAGTAGAGACTGCAAAGAAAAGACTTTTTTTTTTTTTTTCCCTCCAATCATGTCTGGTTTGTTTGTTTATACTATAGCAAAAACTAATGTAGTGCTAAAAGCAGATTTTTACTAAATGATTATCTAAGGCACGGCAGGTGCAATATGGAAGAACTCTGCTGTGCAATCATAGCTTAGTTTTGTGTTTTGATGTAGCTGAATGCAAACCAGACCTCATAGAATGGTAAGATTGGAAGGGACCTCAAAGATCATCTAGTTCCAACCCTCTACTATAGGCAGGGACACCTCCCACTAGAACAGGTCGCTCAAGGTCTCCTCCAACCTGACCTTCAACACCTCCAGCGAGGGAACAGCCACAACCTTCCTGGGCAACCTGTGCCAGTGTCTCACCACCCTCACTGGAAAGAGCTTCCTCCTAATATCCAGTCTGAATCTCCCCTCTGCCAGTTTAAACCCATTGCCTCTTTTCCTGTCATTGCAAGACCTTGTAAATAGTCCCTCCCCAGCCTTCCTGTAGGCCCCCTTCAGATACTGGAAGGCTACTATAAGGTCTCCTTAAAGCCTTCCCTGCAGAGCCCCAAACCTTTCAGCCTGTCCTCATAGGAGAGCTGCTGCAGCCCTCTGAGCATCTTCGTGGTCTCCTCTGGACCTGCTCCAACAGTTCAATGTCCTTCCTGTGCTGAGGGCTCCAGAACTGCACACAGTACCTCCTTAGAGCTGTGTACCGACTCTAACCCTGAGTGTTACTTAGAGCATACTTTGATTTTCATCTTCATCTGTGTGTTTAATGGAAAAGTTTGTTAAACTCTGTGGCTACTTTCTGCTTTTCAACAGCTCAGTGTAGTGTTTTGCAGCTCTCCTCCCAAGTTACCAGAAATTTTAGTTAATTTTAAAACTCTACAAAGAAGCCTTCTGCAACAAAGTCTGTTTCTTGAGAATCACTCCTTTTCCTTACAGCATACCTGCTACATTTTTTATAGCCCAGGGACAAATCTAATACACACACACACACAAAAAGTGTCATAAAAGTGTTTTATTGTTCCCTTTAGCTGTTTTTCTCCTTGCCAAATACCATGTATAATTTTAAAAGACTGATTTTTTTTCCACCTCTCTTTTGACTGAGTGATTCAAATAAAACTTTGTGAGAGAATTTTTATGTTGTTATGCTCACAATTTTAGTATGTAAGAATAGCCTTAACATCTCTAGCACTTTCAGTCCTGCTCTCTTTAAAAGACAGAGCAGGAGGAAGTCATGAAGTAGTGAGAGCTGTTTGGTTTCTGGAGAGACTAATTTTTGTTTACTGTCCTGTAATATGGTTTGGCTGATGGATTTACATTGACTGCTGATGCTGGTTAGCAGGAAGTGAAGAATGTGACTGATGAGCTGCAGAGTTTCTTTTATGGCAGGGACTTCTGCCACCTTTATTTGTATTGCTTTGTTTTGGTTTAAGGAGGTTTTTTATGCTTTCAGTTAGAGGATGAGAAGGCTGTTCATAGAATCATTATTTAGGATTTAGAAGAGCTTTATACCAGGAAAAAAAAACCTAAACCCTCTATCTTTCTAAGCTTGTTAGGCTGTGCAGTGCCATTGTTGTGATGTGCACAAATAAGCAGTGTGTATGATAATGTCTGTGGTGAAACAGCAGCTTGAAAGAATTTATGAAGTTGCTGGTTTATGTCAGACCACTGAGTTCTGGGACCACAGTCTCTGAAGGTATAAAAGCTACTGTGCCAAGTGCCTCATTGCTCATGACTCATTACAAAGTGATGCACATCACCAAAGGGCGTAATTGTTGCTGCAGCTCTGATGACTCTTCCTATGAGTTGTCCCCTAGATGTACTTTACACATTTATGTAGTAACCATGGGGTTAAATTCTCACATTACTAAAGAATTTGAGGTTGAAATTACCTTGGACCTTTCAAGCAATGCTAGTGCTATTAATGAATGTATCATTAGCATTCTTTTTAGAAGTCTCTGGAAGGTGAGATGGTGAATTGTGCAATTTTTTGAAGGGTAGCTTCTTGAACAGCAAGAGAACAGGGTTTTACAGCTTGTGAAGTGAGCAGCTGGGGATATTGGAAGAAGTACAGAAAAGATTACAAATGTTACAAGGAAAGTCTCAGAAAAATGAGAGGCACATTAGAGTTGCCCAGAAAAAAAGTAGAAAGAGTCATGACTGTAAGACACTTTGATTCCAGCTATAGTCTTGAATGACTTCTTGTATTCTTCAGTTAACAATTAAGCCAAACCACTGAATATGTTAGGTACTTACAAGTGGATGACAGCAGAAGACAGCTTAGCATGCTGGTCTGGAAAAAACATCTTCTGGGAAGAGTGGCTGCCAATGGCTCCATGTCCCAGTGGAGGCCAGTGACAAGTGGAGTCACTCAGGGATCAGTCCTGGGACCAGTCTTGTTTACATCTTTGTGAATGCCAAGGACAGTGGCACTGAATGCACTCTCAGCAAGTTCACTGACAACATCAGGCTGTGTGGTGTGGCTGACAGCTGCAGGGAAGAGATCTGTCCAGAGGGACCTTGACAGGCTGCAGAGGTGGGCCCAAGGCAACCTCACAAAGTTCAACAAGACCAAGTTCAAGATCCTGCATCTGGGTCAAGGCAATCCCAAGCACCAATATAGGTTGGGCAATGACTGGCTTGAGAGCAGCCCTGAGGAGAGGGACTTGGGGGTGCTGGTGGATGAGAAACTCAATATGAGCCATCAGTGTGCTCTTGCAGCCCAGAGAGCAACCAGAGCCTGGGCTGCAGCAAGAGAAGTGTGGGCAGCAGGGCAAGGCAAGTGATCCTCCCCCACTACTCTGCACTGGTGAGGCTCCACCTGGAGTACTGTGTCCAGTTCTGCAGCCCCTGAGGGATGTGGATGTGCTGGAAGGTGTCCTGAGAAGGGTCATGAGGATGAGCAGAGGGCTGGAGCACCTCTCCTGTGAGGAGAGACTGAGGGAGTTGGGGCTGTTCAGT
This sequence comes from Eubucco bourcierii, assembly GCA_013396675.1. Lineage (NCBI taxonomy): Eukaryota > Metazoa > Chordata > Aves > Piciformes > Ramphastidae > Eubucco > Eubucco bourcierii. The sequence goes on along the minus strand of VWZE01023917.1, from coordinate 900,267 downwards.
CTGGAGAGGAGAAGGCTCCCAGGTGACCTTATTGTGGCCTTTCCAGTATCTGAAGGGGACCTACAAGAAAGTTGGGGAGGGATTTTTTAGGATGTCAGGTAGTGATAGGACTGGGGGAATGGAACAAAACTAGAAATGGGTAGATTCAGACTGGGTGTTAGAAAGAAGTTCTTCACCATGAAGGTGATGAGACCTTGAAATGGGTTGCCCAGGGAGATGGTGGAAACCCCATCCCTGTTGGTGTTTAAGGCCAGGCTGGATGAGGCTCTGGACAGCCTGATCTAGTGTGAGGTGTCCCTGCCCATGGCATTGGTGTTGAAACTAAATGATGCTTCTGGTCCCTTCCAAACCTGACTGATTCTATGAACTGGAACCTTAACACATTGAGGAGACTGGGAAAATAAGAGGAGTGTGCAGGTGTCCCAAAGCGGAATAGATGTTTAATTTTATGTAATCTGATTTGGGATCCCTAAGCCCTAGCCAATTGTGCAGATCTGGTGGTGCAGAAGTGATAGGTTTATATCTGCTAGTGTGAAATTGAATCATATTTGTAATTGTCTGAATACACTTATTCATGGCCTTTGTACAGTCAGAAGAGAGAAGTAAAAAGATGCAAATATATTGTTAAGCAAAACTGGAGCAAACATTTCAGCATCTTTGGTAAAGGAGGGAAGTGATGTTATCAGAAGTGTTTGGGGAAGGAACAGAGGTCATCAGGCACATCAAAAATCTACCCAAACTCTTCAATATTTAATTCCCATCTGGTGGTATCTAATTGTATCTTAAATGTCTTGAGTGACTTTGAAGGGCTGATGTGCACAGTTAGGACTGTGTGTGCTTGTGGGGGCAAAATGGTTTCTGACATCTGTTCTGAATGTGTTTATCTGTGACTTGAATTCATGCTCGCCTGCCTTGTCTTGTGTCGCCCTGAAATTAGTTTAGATTATCAGAACTATTTAAGATTTTGTGTGATTCTGTCAAATCCTCTCCAGCTGCCTGCTTGCTCAGATGCCATGATTCTATTTTAAGCCATTTCTTATATTTAGAGAGGAGCTGACTGTCTCTGATAAGACTTTGCTGAATATTCTGAAGTCTCGGTAATTCAGTTCTTCTCACCTGGGCAATCACAACGTGTGCCCTCTGCGAGCTGCCACCCACGCTGAGATTGAGAGATCCCACAGAGGGATCAAGGGGTGGATTTACCGTCTGTGTAGGTATTTAAAAGGAAGCCCTATAATCCATTTCACACCAAAGAATTCACAAAAATTGGATGTTTGCATTCTTTTCCATTCTACTTGGTTGAGGATAAGTAATTGCTCCCATGAATAGATTAGCCATGAACAGATTGATGTTTAAGTCAGTGCTTCGTTCTGTTCCTCTTTAGTTAGGAATACAAACATGGCTGTTGAAGTCACTGGGTCTGTGTGCATTCCTGATTGTTTTGCTGAATAAGAATGAGTAAAAATATTTAGCTAAATTAGATGTCAAACTGGAATTGTTAGTGTGAGAAGGCAGTTAGCTTCTTTCTTCACATTGCAGTCCGAATATGAGGTGGCCTTTGTTTGCCAGAAGGACCAGAAAAGTGCTCGTGCCCAGTATGGCCTCAGAGTAGATTGTGTTTTTTCCTTTGTTTTCTCCAAAGACCAAGCTGGGCAGAATGCAGACCAGGATTTAAGAAATACAAACCTCAGGCTTCCCTGCTGTGTACCTCTTGGCTTTTCTGAAAAGCTAAATATGCATCTTCACTGCAAAAAAGAGAAGTACTTCGAAAAGCTTCTGGTCCAACCAGTGGCATTTGTACTTGGATAAAGGCACAGCAAACCTTTTACTTCTCTATACCATTAAGTTAATTTTTCTTTTTTTTCCCTTACTGGGTAAACTTAAATTCTGTTTGTTTTGTAAAAGCTTGGCACCACACAGTGTTGTAGCACCATGCATGCTGCAGATGATCCCCGGACTGGGGTGCTCCTGATGCTCTGGCCGGGGCATTGGATCAGATTGTCTCGTAAGGTCCCTTCTGACCCCTAACATCCTGTCAATGGCTTCCATTTTCCAAACACAGAATCATAGAATGGTAAGGTTGGAAGGGACCTCAAGGACCATCTAGTTCCAACCCCCTGTCATAGGCAGGGACATCTCCCGCTAGAACAGGTCACTCAAAGCCTCGTCCAACCTGTCCTTGAACACCTTCAGGGAGGGAGCAGCCACAACCTCCCTGGGCAACCTGTTCCAGTGTCTCACCACCTTCACTGTAAAGAGCTTCCTCCTAACATCCAGTCTAAATCTCCCCTCTGCCAGTTTAAACCCATTGCCCCTAGTCCTGTCATTACAAGACCTTGTAAATAGTCCCTCCCCAGCCTTCCTGTAGGCCTCCTTCAGATACTGGAAGGCTACTCTAAGGTCTCCTCAAAGCCTTCTCTTCTCCAGGCTGCAGAGCCCCAAACCTTTCAGCCTGTCCTCATAGGAGAGCTGCTGCAGTCCTCTGAGCATCTTTGTGGCCTCCTATGGACTGGCTCAAACGATTCCGTGTCCTTCGTGTGCTGGGGGCTCCCGTACTGTACACAGTACTCCAGATGGGGTCTGACATGAAACAGGTTTTCTGAAATGCTGTGGGAAATTGAAGTTGAGTCAGTTTTAGTCAGCATTTTTGAAATTACTTTTATAGGAATTAATGCCAAGGCAGTCTAGAGATGCAGTAGGTGTTCTGTCACTGTATGTTCCTAATGAGAGAACAGTGGAAAGTTTTTCAGAGCCTCTGATAATACAGGTTACAGAACTAGAGCATTACTTTTTTTTTTCTATGCCCTTTTAACAGCCTTCAAACCTGAAAACGTAAGAAAGAGTGATTGTGAATGGGGAAAGTTCCTATTTGAGTCAATAACAAAGGATTAAAAGCAATATGGATTATTCCAGAGAATGCTTCTTAAAGAAGGTGACAGCTCTAGTGGTACAAAATGGATAGGCAGTCGAATTTCCACTGGTGGGCCTCAGAGATGGCAATGGAACCGTGGAGAATTCATAGGGCTAGGATGTGATACTGAAAACTAACCAACAGCTTCTGCTTGGGAAAAAGTGTCCTTAGAGGAGGGTGGTGGATCTGGGATGTGGGACTTGTAGGGAAAGTTAAATCTGAGAAACTATTGCTTTGGCAGACGGTTCTAATTTTGCTGCGAGCCAATCACTAAGTAAAAGGTTGACTCACTGGGATACAAAGGGTTGAGGAAAAGAGGGATTTTTTGGTGCAGAAAGTTGCATGTGGGCTATTGTAACTAAAACACACTGAGGAAAGTGGAGTATTTTTTACAGGTTTGGGTGAGAGTGAAATAGAATTAATTAATAGAAATTATCCTAAACCAGCAGTACCAATCCACACAGAATCAAGATGTGGGATTTTTATACTGCTTATCTTAGCACACTGCTATGTCACATTGGTTCCGAGTGGTAGTATCTACCAATATTAATCAGCTATAAAACTGCTGCTGTGTCTGAGTTCAAAGCAGAATTATTATTCTAAAGAAACAGGAAATAGACTTAGGATATCATAGTCTTAGGGGAAACAGTGACAAAGAAAATGTTATAAGATTTGTTGTCTCTTGGATATTATCTAGAATGCCAACAGAATAGTAATCCTGCTTGGGGAGTATAAATTAGATGCTGAGTGGATAAGTTTGGAGAAATGGGTTCCAGTGTTCAGTTTCAATTATAATTATAAAGGCAAAAAACAAGAAGCCAAATACTGAGACTGCATAAATGGCTAACGGCAGTGTAACCGTGCCCTTTTTCACCAGAATAAAAAGTATCCAGGCTTAACAAGGCTGTATCTGGAATACTTGAGGGGTTTTTACCAGACTGTGAAATGAAGGAAGACTGGAAGGGATTTCTGCAGGTTTTTTTAATGGGGTTGATTCTTCCTCACAAGTTGACTTACAATGACAGAATGAGTGAACTGAGCTCTAGGAAGGTACCTTGGTTGTAATAAAACCAATCTGAAGTTTGCATTTAGAGGTGGATGTTGACCCTGGGTAAGTGTCCTTCTTGATAACAAATGTTAGTTTTATAAGAAATGACCTCACAACCCAATGTTGGATGGTCAGACTCATCACATTGGAGTGCACTAAATGCAAAAAGTGCACTACAGAGTGACCTAAATGGAGTACACTAAATGACCAAACCTGAGTTTTGAATGAGTAGATGACTGAAGTGTGTGTTTAAAAACAAATAAACCCCCTCCAATGAACAACAGCTTTAGGATAGCCCTGTGGAAATTTGCTTACTATAGATGAAAATTGTTTAGTATAAACTGAAGTCTTCCAAAGGGAGTAGATGATCTTTCAGGTCTTTTCCAACCTAAGCCATTCTATGAATATGAACAATGTTCTGATTGGGGCATGTTGAAGTCCAAGTCATCTTTTTCTTATCTGTCCTTAGAGGGTGGTAAGAAAGTTTAGAATCAGTGAACTAGAACTTGAAGTTTGTCTCTTATGACCAGGCAGGACTAGGATAAACTGTTCTGGTACTCATATGCAAGTCAGAATAGAAGTAGCTGATGGTATGTCTGAGTTTCTGGTTTCCCTCTTCCGGGAGAGAAAATGCAGGTATATACTGAGCCTTTATATATCTAAGGCAAATAGAAATTGTCTTCTGGATATCAATAGAGAAAAATCCTTCAAAAATACACCATTGAGGGTGAAAAACCCTCCTGTTGTCAAATTCTGTAAGGTGTTTAGTTGTTCTTTGCAGTTCTTCCAGTGGAGTGCCTTTAAAGAGATAAATACTTCAACACAGAGAGATTTCAACATGTCTTTGAGAAACTGAAAATCAAGAAGAAAGAACTTCAGTCAGTTGTGTCTTTAAAGAAAGAGGGGAAGTTCATCATGTCTGTAGAAATGACTTTGTACAGAATAAAAGAAGCTGCTCACAAAGAAGCTACTCAGAGTTTGTGTCAAGGGAAAAGGAGAGATTAATAAACATTCTCCCTTACAAAACATGATGCATGGATTAATTATAAACTGTAGAAACAATCCAACTGGGTTTTGATGACAGAATTACAAGGCAGAGCATGGTGACTGTTTTGACTACCATTAGAGTTTTGTGTTCTAATGCAACAGGCTGATGTCGGAGTGGCTGGAGAGCAGCCAAACAGAAAGGGATCTGGAGGTACTGATTGACACCCGCCTAAACATGAGCCAGCAGTGTGCCCAGGTGGCCAAGAAGGCCAATGGCATCCTGGCCTGCATCAGGAATAGTGTGGCCAGCAGGAGCAGGGAGGTCATTCTCCCCCTGTACTCTGCACTGGTTAGGCCACACCTTGAGTCCTGTGTCCAGTTCTGGGCCCCTCAATTGAAGAAGGACATTGAGGTGCTTGAGTGTGTCCAGAGAAGGGCAACGAGGCTGGGGAGAGGCCTCGAGCACAGCCCTATGGAGAGAGGCTGAGGGAGCTGGGATTGGTTAGCCTGGAGAAGAGGAGGCTCAGGAGATACCTTCTTGCTGTCTGCAACTACCTGAAGGGTGGTTGTAGCCAGGGGGAGGTTGCTTTCTTCTCTCAGGCAACCAGCACCAGAACAAGAGGACACAGTCTCAAGCTGCACCAGGGGAAGTTTAGGCTGGAGGTGAGGAGAAAGTTCTTGACTGAGAGAGTCACTGCTGGAATGGGCTGCCCAGGGAGGTGGTGGAGTCAGCGTCCCTGGAGGTGTTGAAGGTGGGTTTGGACGTGGCACTTGGTGCCATGGTCTGGTCTTGAGGTCTGTGATAATGGGTTGGACTTGATGATCTTTGAGGTCTCTTCCAACCTTGGTGATACTGTGAACATCTCGTGTTTGCTCTTCTGAAATCATACTTGATTATGTATAATAAGAGAATGGTGAAGGAAGGGGTTGGGTTTTGGTTTTTTTTTTTAATATATATATGCATTTTATTATCTTTTTGTTGTAAGTTAGTGTTGTACTTCTTGGCAATTGGAGATGAGGTGGCATTTTATCCTCCGTGGGTTCAGGAGAAGACTAGTATTTGTGATGATTCAATGCTTTGAAGTTGTCTTTTCTCCTAATTAAAACTAGTCGTACAAAAACATTTTTGAACAAAATGGTTTTACTGGAAATGAATTGATGGAGACATGCAAAAAACCTGTGTATAGCAGATGGATCGAGAGAGAGAATTTCTGGAATGTTACATGCCAGAGTTTTTCAGAATAATACTATCAGTGTAAATATTAAGTCTGGATAGCTGTAAAGAAAATAATTTTTTTAATAACATGTTGCATGTTCCTTGTATTTCAGGCCATAACTTCTGTGCAGAGGGACACAAATGTGGTGAAAACTCAGAGTGCAAAAACTGGAACACAAAAGCCACTTGTGAATGCAAGAATGGTTATCTCTCTGTCCAAGGGGACTCTGCCTATTGTGAAGGTAAACAAAATATTCCAACACCTGTCCCCTTAAGCTAGTCTGAAACACGGTACCAAAAACCAGGCTGATGAATGAATTCCATTGCAGAGTGCATTTTCAGGATGGTGAATGTCACAGGAACCCTTTTTGTATTCATAAATATGGACTGAAGTTTACAAGTGATGCTGGACTGTTCAGATCCCTTATCTGTGGGCATAGTTCCCTGATACACTTGCACCTTGGCACACCTTGGTCGTGCTGTCATTGCAATTTGTAAACAGTTTTTCAGATGACAACAGCTACCTTCTAAAGTGTTTTTGGGCAGAGCAATGTTTTTTTAAAAGATGTATTCAGTTAGGAAATGGGAATTCTGCTGCCATTTGTCACAAAGGTAAGTGTGAAGGTGTGCTGAGGCTTGAATGTAGAAATGATGACCTGCAGACCTTCCTGAAGTACTTCTGTGGGGCAAGTCCTTTACTGCAATGCTTTTCCTGTGATATAGAAGAGAACTATTTCTTAGAATAGTGCATCTGAGGTACTTCTGTTGATGTATTATTCCGTCACAGCAACAAATACTACAGGGCATTATTCTCCTTTTTATTTCTCAGTGTTTTCTAGAGCTTGCTGTTATTCACTGCTGTGATGTACTTACTAAAACCTAAATTGAGGAATTGGCATATGCCACATTCCTTCCTGCCTTTGCACTGTGCGGTGGTTTGTTTTTTTTTAATGCTCTTGTATGTCAGACTACAATGTTAACTCTTTTGGCCATTGTAGGCAGGTTTGGAGATACTTTGTAAAAAGTATTTCTCTAGATCCTTTTTCCACTATTACTGATGATGGAAGGGAGATGGCATTTTTGACAAGCCGTTAAAGCACACTGTAAAAATAGAGAGGCAGGATGAAAGAATATAAAAGACATGCATGGACTGGACTTAAACAATCCTGCTTTCATTAAAAGGCTTTTTAATGTACATAAGTGAACAGGACTGCTTTAAATAGCACTTTATGAAGCTGTTTAGTAAATCGCAACTATAAATCTTAGGGTGGGTAGTTAGTTCTCTGCAAACAAAACTTTAAATGGTCCTATATATACACTTTCAGTGAGTGGGAAAACAGGTTGCCCGTTTCTTCCTAAAGGTAGGCAGCAGATGTAATGTATGCAGAGAAACTCATTTCTCTAAAATAGTCTGAGAAGAGCTGCTCTATAGGTTCTGTAAGAGCTACTTAGAAAACAGAAGACAGTAAGAGGGCTTTTTACCAACTATGATACAGAATCAATAGTTCTTTATTGCTAGTTTGAATTAAACCAATGCTTAGTATTTTCATTTACCTGGGAGCAGACTGTCCTTTCTCTTTCCTTTATGGAAAGAGTGTAGATGACTAAAGTGATTTTGGAGATGTTTGCAGTGCTTTTGTGGCATTGGTGGGGGGGGGGAAAAAAAAAGGTTGTAATTCCCACTAATTCCTTCCAAAAACTCTATCTGGTGTATGGTGTGTTTCAATTCGGAAGGGAAATCGAATCCCAGGCTTTTGTGCCTGTGGGTGAATCGTGAGGCAACAGGACAAACACAGCTGCTGTTGCTGCTGAGACCATGGGATAGATGAGAGCTGCTTTCTGCATGTTATGAAATTATAAATTGGCTAGATGGAGAGCAACTCTGGGGGTGTAACACAGAGAAGAAAAGGTCCTTTAGGAAGGAGAGCTGCAGAGTGACAATTGATTAACCAGGAGGTGACTCCTTTCAGCCCTATGAAGAACTTCCTTTCACTCCTCACAACAGCTTGCTGCAAAATCTTTGTGTGTTGATCTACCCTCATTTTTCTCATCTGGATGTTTAATCTGCTGAGTAGAATCTTTCCATAGCTGGCTGTCTAATGTTCTCAAATGCACGGTGAAGCTGTGGTTTAAATAAATCAAAGTCAATAAGGCAAATGCATGTAGCTGATGGTACAATTTGTCAGGTTGTTTGCGAAGCATAATGGTGGAATTTTTGGGGGTGAGTTATGGATTTCTGTGTGTGCTGTATAAGAACTAAATGCACAAAAACCCCAGACAACAAGTTACAAGCATACAAACCACTTGTGAAAGCAAGGCAGATGCCATTCACAACTGTACTTCTGAGTTTGCCTTTGTTGTTCCTAAGCCTTTGAATTTCAAATACATTTGAGATTACTCTTACCTTTGAGGTGGTGAAGCTAAACTATTTCATACTTGTGATGTGCTGCTATGTCAGATGAGTGCTCCAGATGATTAACTTGGAGCTTTCTGGATTTCTCATCTCCTCCAATTTACCTGAAGTACTTGTGCGTGTGAATTCTAATGTGTGGTGGTATTTTTACCTTCACTATGTTTTTACTGTTATTTCTGCCTACCCTTGTTCATGCAGTTTCATCCTGCTGGAACTTACGGCATTTTGGTGGTGTAAGATCTCTGAAGAACTGTGTTTAAGTCTGCTTTGCCTTTTCAAATGTATTTGTGTCTTTTTCTCTTAATGTTCCATGTTCACATTTGCAGTATGGCAGTATTTTGCCATTGGAATGGGCTGCCAAGGGGAGATGGTGGAGTCACCATCACTGGAGATGTTCAAGAAAAGATTGGGTCAGGCACTTAATGCTATGGTCTGGTTGATTGGATAGGGCTAGGTGCTAGGTTGGACTGGATGATCTTGGAGGTCTCTTCCAACCTGGCTGATGCTGTGATTCTAAAAAGAAACAAAATAGAAAGAGATTATTTTTAAGATCCCTTCCAACCCAAACCACTCTATGAGTTTCTGCTGTATATTTCACAATGAAAACCAAAACCAAAACCCTTTCTCCCTGATAAATTTCAGTTCTGTGTTCTTGATTACTTTCTAAACTTGAAACATTACCAGCCCATTTTTACTGCAAGTTTGTTATATTGGGGTACAAGTGATTATTGCATAATTACTGTGGAGCTCTGATTCATTGTGAGAGCCATTTAGGTCTGAAGTGAGATGAATGTCCCAGTTAGGATGAGTGCATGCCTCTTCTTACTGACAGGAGTGCATGAAACAAGAAAATAAGTATTAACCTTCTGTCCTTCGTGCACAACTATTTATGTCCTCAAGCAGCACTTAGTAAAAGTGATACAGTATTGTACCACAGGATGTCTTATCATAGAATCATAGAATGACTTGGGGTTCAGACATTATCTACTCCAACTTCTCCACTATTGGTAGGGATAAGTCTCAGCTAGACTTGGTTGCTCAAGATCTTACCAGCGTCACCATAAGATGTTCTTGTTATAATAGGTAAGGAAGGATCCTTTGACTAAAGTGGTCTTAGAAGAATAATTATACAACTATATTGTAGGGTGTACCTTCCCTATAGACTTACTCTCCAGGATGTCTTCCAGCTGTTGCTGTAAAGAGTGTAAACAAACCGTGTGAGCTGGAGTTTGTCTTTTAGGAGCAGGTAACAATATAAAGCTATTTTCTAAGAATCTAAAAGCCAAAACTGGCAACAGCAGCTCAAGAGGTAGTGATTAGGACACGCTGTCCCAGGTGACTCTGGTCTGCCCTTGTAGAGGTGGCTGAAAGTTCTGAGCCCAAATATAGCACTGAGAATTCCTTGTATTGACTTCTTTATCCCTTTTTTTCTCCTTTCCTGGTAAAGTTGCATGGATTAATAGTGACAGGAGACAACCAGTGAAGGATATACTTTCGTGAGATTAATTCAGGCATGAATTGCCTTGACCTTCAAGGTCACCTTAGTACTGTTACCTCATCTTTAAGAGTTAATGAATTAAATACCTTATGCTCATCCCATTTTTTGTCCTGATAGAACCCTGTAGAACCACTTGTGACTCCCAGCCTGCTGGCAATTTGCTGAGTTTCTGCAGCTGATATTTTTCTTGCTTTATAAAATAAGTCTAATTCAGTTGCTTTCCCCCCTACCCTTCCCCCCATAGTGATTTCATTGCAGCTGTTCTAATGTCAGTGCACTGTGACTTGGGAGGTGACATTAACATTATGTAGTACCCATATAGACCTGTGTGGCAATGATGTATGACTGAGGTTGTGGAACGTGCCCACTAACTTGACTTTTGGGTCAGCTTTTAATGATAGTCCTTCTGTTTATTGTACTCTCAAAAAACCCTACTTCATGAGATAGTCCTATTTCCTGCAGCTGTTAGTCACTGGATGCTACAAGAAAGTTGTGTTCTGTGCTTTACAGGTGTACATTGATGCATAACTCTACCCTAGTATGGACACGCTTCTTAAAATGACCTAAAGTTAAGAAAATGGGACAAATATTGATAACAAATGACTGTGTGCATTGCAAGCACTGATTTATTTTTCCCTGCACTGGAACTGTAGCAAAATGGCAGGAGAAGACTGTAGAAGTCTCACAGTCAAGATCATCAACACTGACCCAAAGTCTGCCTCAGTGGCAGTATTTCAGTTAGATCCAAGTCCTCACATGGAGACTTAATAAACCCACCCCAACTTAATACAACAAAACAAGAAAAAAAACCAAACCCCAAACCACCTCACATACCAAAAAATCTCAAGCACACAAAACCATTCCACACCCTATCACCCTTTTTCTAAATACCTGGCTTGCTGCCAGGTTGTGTTTTAGAGGTTCAACTTCTTTGTAAGACAGTTGTTAACCTGCTTTTTAGGACTTCACTTACCTCAAGAGTGTCAGTTTTAGGCTTCCATTGGTGTCACTATTGTTATCAGAGAAAGACTCTTCTCTTAGTGGTGCAATGCAAATAATGTATTTGTCCTGTCTACTGCATTCATGGAGAAAGACTTTGAGTTTTAAATAATAATCTTAACCACTGCTTGAACTCAAATTCATCTTTCAGAGGGTGGTCAGAACCTTGTCGATCAGTCTCCTGCATTTGTGGACTTTATGGACTTCAGCACTGAGACTGCAGTTTCCTTGTGCTAGGAGCTGCTAGTGGAGGAAACTCAGTTAAAAACAAAGTAGCCTTTCCCCTTGCTAAGGGAATGCACAGGTTCATAGGCAGCGATGAGTGCTTGATGGTGGACAGAAGGTTTCAAACTAAATGTTAGATTTCTATACAAAGAATATTCAGGAATGTGGTGGAAAATCATTTTGATGCCATATATAACTCTAGATAAATTAGTTGTGCTTTCAGTGAATCAGTTTAAATTCATATTCCAGCTGCCAAACCCTGGAAAGTGAAATTATTTGCCATCCCCTGGAGTAACTGTAGTTCTTTTGGTGTAGTGTCATGCTGAGATTTATATGAAAATAAATTGTAATTTCTAATGAGATAACCATATGTTTTGGAGTTGTTGTAATAAAGTCTCATAAATAATTATGACTCCTAAGCAATCCAGCCTTGCAACTGTCAACTCTGACATTGGGAACATGCATTGAATAGATTACAATCATTGATTGCTATTAAAGAAAAAAAACCCACCTCTTCACTCCTTCAAAATGGCAACAAAAATGTTGCTCTGAGGCTATGGAGATTTTTGTTCATGTGGAGGGACTTGAGGATTCAACAAATACTCTCTTGAATCACACTGGATGTCATTTGGTGTCTCAAATATAAAGCTTTGCTTTTTAGTTTTTGATACTTGCCAAGGACAGACTGATCATTTCTAGCATAGGATCAGGCAGTGCTGGTCTAGTTCACTGTCTGCCTTTGAGCACTTTGCTGCCATTCTAATCTTTATTCCATTCAACCCCCAAGATCTCTGGGTGTGCCCACATTGCAGGTTTGGAGGCAGGGGTGCATTCATGTGTCTGAGTTTGTGGAGTTGGGGGTGAGTGGAAACATAGCTGGAACAAACTGCTTCTTTTAAAGACAGGCCTTCATTTCCCTATGAGCCTTCATTTCAAACTGCTTTTTAAAAATAGAACTTTATCTTATTTTCAGACTGCTTAAAGAAAAGTCCAGTGACATGTTGTTAGCTACTAATTGTGGCAGAATCTGACTTAAAAGCTGACCAGTAGGTGGAAAAAATAATAAAAAAATTGTGCCTTCCTGCTGGGTCAGCATCATTATCTTTACACTATAATAACCCTTATAGCAAATTGTCCCCATTGCATGTTCCAGCACTGAAAGGGGCAGAAATCTGTGCAAGAAATGGTGACATGATATGTATGTGCTAACCTTTGTGGGCAAAAAGAGCTCCTGCTGTTCTTTACTCATTAAGCTTCTCTATTGATCCTGGTATTGCCAAAATCCTTTCTTCAAACTGTGACACGTCAATAGAAATGTGACAGGGCTATGCTATCAGTGAAGAAGAGAAAAATTGGGAAGAGGTTTTAAGTGGAACTGTTGCGGTTTAGACCAGGTGAACGTTTGCTCCAAACATTTGGCAGCAAAGCAAATTAACAAATCTGAGTTGTTCCTGTAGTGGTGATCAGAAGTTTGCTTGTGCTTGAACTGGACTGTAAAATGCTGAGAAATATTTGTGTGTAATGAGAACATTTTGCTTGGAAGCCACTTGGCAGTACTTCTGTTCGGGTAGCTAAGAATGGTGTGCTTAACCCTTCAAACCTAGAGCTTGAGGCTTTGCATTTGGTTTTAAATGAACCATTGAGAAGATGATGACTATGTGTGTGTGCATATATGCAAAATGGTGTTCTCCTGTTGGAGAAAAAAGCCTTTAGTCCCCCAGGTTCTGACAAAAGAGTAACTCTCTCAAGGACCTGTGAAGTTGAAAAGGAGGTTGGAATAGAAAGCCATCAGAGGTAACATTCAGTCTGATTTTTTGGTTGTGATTTCTGCACCTTGTTTTGCATTGAGACCACTGGAGGAATATTAGATGATGTTGCCTTTTAGCTGTGCTTGGAAATATGGAATTTTGCATACTTGGAAACCTTGAAATGAGACAAAGGTAATCTCTTTTAAGTGCTGGTACTTATAGACATTTTTCAGCCACTTGAAAGAAACTTGATGTGCAGTTTTGAAGCTCGAACTGTCTCTCCATTGCTCTTAAAGAATGGCTTTGGGGGCATGGAGTCCTTTGTCAAAATGGAAGTTCTCACAGGCAGTTTATGGGTAACCTGTTGGATTGGGCTTAGCTGTGACAGTGTGAAAATGCTTGTTGTAAATCATGTTGTCTAACTGCCCCAAGGTCTGTGCTGGCAATATGCTGGTAGAACAAGAGATCCGATTTGGAAACTGTCTAAATGTAACTGTAAGGTTGTCATGGGCAGGTCGGAAGAAGGAAGGATGTGCATTTGTCCTACAGCAAGATCTATTACAAACTAAAATGAACACCTCCCATCCCCAGTCAGTTTTGGCCACAGGAAAAAATAAAAAAAACCCAAACTTGATTCACTAAAGGATGTGTGTGAAGGGCTTACAGGACTCTGATCTCAGTCGAAGGAGCATTGAGTCCTGAGGTGATGGATGCAATGAAGGAAATAATTTTGTTCAGGATTGTATAGGAATGTTAGGGAGCTTGGGGTAAAATAACACTGAACTCCTCAGGAACTGTTTGCAGTGCTGTGGTCTGTCAAGGAGATTTTAAAAAAGATTTCTGGTTCATTAAACACTTTCAAGCAGTTGAGTTGCTTCTGGTTTACCTACCATGAAACAGGTAGGGACCCTGCAGGTTACAGTGACCCTGTGCCTGGCTGTGGAACCACAACCATCTCCCCATCTTGGGAGAGGGTAACAGAGATGAATATTGCTGAAAAGATTGTGAAAGTGGAATGCTAGAGCCTGGGAGAGTCAGGAAGCCTATGATGCACAGGATCTCTTTTATAGGTCAAAACCACAGCAGTTTTTGGTGCTTTGGGAAGGACATCTTGTAGTTGTTTTGTGTTGACAAGTTGTATGATTAGAATGACAGGCATGTAACATTCTGTGGTTCTATGTAGTTAGCTGCTAAACTACAGCTTTACTAGTTAGGGGGGAAAAAAATGGCAACAAACTAATAAAACCATCCCCTTTTCCCCACAACTGTGGGTGTTTTTTTTTTTTTTGTTTTTTTTCTCCCCCCCNTTTTTTTTTTTTTTTTTTTTTTTTTTTTTTTTTTCCCCCCCCCCCCCCCCCCAGGAAAGTACTGAATGAAATTAAGTTTTATTCTTCAATAAAAACAAAACCGAAAACCCAATGCAGACAACTAAATGGAAAAATAATCTGCTTTCTCATAAAAATAGTTATTTTGCATTATTTTTAATAGAAAATGTGGTTTTCCCTTGGTAATAGCATAACTGGGGGCTGTTGCAGTAAATATTAGCTATTACGTTTTTCCTTATGTGAATATATTTAGTTTCCAGTAGATGGAAAACCAAAATTGACTCTAAAAGTACAAGAGTACCTAAGCTCGTCACAGATGTCAGTTTCTGCTGGCATTTTTTTCCCTGCAGGATTTTGTGTCTCACTGTTATGGTTCTGGGTATTCAAAGCTAATGTGTATGAGAAACAAAGCATAGCATCATGGAATGGTTTAGGTTGGAAAGGACCTCAAAGATTACTAGAGCAGGTCGCTCAAGGCCTCAGCCAACCTGGCCTTGAACACCTCCAGGTATGTCCAGGGATTCTGTGATCCACAGCCTCCTTGGGCAACCTGTTCCAGTGTCTCACCACCCTCACTGGAAAGATCTTCCTCCTAACATCTAGTCTAAATCTCTCCTCTGCAAGTTTAAACCCATTACTGTTCATCCTGTCATTACAAGACCTTGTCAATAGTCCCTCCCCAGCCTTCCCATAGCCCCCTTCAGATACTGGAAGGCCACTCCAAGGTCTCCATGAAGCCTTCTCTTCTCCAGGCTG
>VWZE01023917.1:856686-883450 GCA_013396675.1 Eubucco bourcierii | reverse complement strand
TGTTCCAGTGTCTCACCACCCTCACTGGAAAGATCTTCCTCCTAACATCTAGTCTAAATCTCTCCTCTGCAAGTTTAAACCCATTACTGTTCATCCTGTCATTACAAGACCTTGTCAATAGTCCCTCCCCAGCCTTCCCATAGCCCCCTTCAGATACTGGAAGGCCACTCCAAGGTCTCCATGAAGCCTTCTCTTCTCCAGGCTGCAGAACCCCAACTCTCTCAGCCTGTCCTCATAGCAGAGCTGCTGCAGCCCTCTGAGCGTCTTTGTGGCCTCCTCTGCACTCCAACACTTCCATGTCCTTCTTGTGTTGGGGACTCCAGAACTGTACACAGCACTCCAGGTGGGGTTGCAATAAAACAGAGTAAAGGGGCAGAATCCCCTCCCTTGCCCTGCTGCCCACACTGCTCTTGATTGGGAAAAACATTGCTGCTAGGGCTTTGCTACCTGCCTGTGGTTAACTCTCTGCTTTCCTCTTTAGGATTTCAGTATGCACATTTTGCTCCCTTTCCCAGCATTTCTCCTCGTGGCTTTAGTTGGGATTAATTTGGAATCAAGTTGTACACTGATTGTCAAAGATGTGCCTGTATTAAGTGCAATCTGTCCTGAATTTATTAAGAGGCATTATCTGACATTTTGCAGATGTAGTAGGTTTACATGGGCATATGTGTTTCTACTCACAACTGAAATTGGGACTGTTTGGTATATTGGTTTGTATTAAGTTTTATTTTCAAGTTATAAATCAGTTCCCTGGTTTTTAGTTGTTTGGTTTTTGTTGTTGTTTTTGGTTGGGTGTTGTGCGTGGTTTTTGTGTTTTTGTGGGGGTTTTTTTGTTTGTTTGTTTTTTGGGGTTTTTTTTTGTTTTGTTTTCCCCCAGTGCAAATCACTTATGGAAACACTTTTCTAAATTTAATTAAGAAAAAGAGCAGCATCTTGTGTTCTTTTTTGTATTGCATGAGGAGCTATATTTGAACTGAAACTAAAAATATGACTGCTTTTGCCAATTGCTGTGTCCTGGTGTGAAAAGGAAGCTTTACCTGGTCCTTCAATGAATGTAGGATTTGTCTGTTCCCTGGTATATATCTAGGCAGGTTTCTCTGGTTTGGTTTGCTGTCTGGAAGCTGGGATAATAGTGTTAAGAAAATCCTTTGTTGTCTTGCTGGGGTATTGTAAGGTTTACTGGATGAAGGCAATTGATAAGGGCCAGCACAATAATACCACAAAATAGACTTAAGTTAGTGTAGAAAAGTAAGCAAAGTGCTTATAAAGTAAGAACTAAGTTTTGTGGTGTTTTGTTTTGTTTTTCTTTCTTTCCATTTTTATTTGTTAAATGCTGTTGACAGCTGAGGAAAGGCATCCTGGAAAATATTCTTGTATTTAGTTTTCAGAATGATAATTCCTCTTAATCTGTGAGATTTTAGACAGACAAATCAATTTCATTTGGGTAGGGAGATGCCTCTGACAAACATCTTAAAAGGTTCATTTTTTTTTCCTGAGACATCTGCTTCTATTTAATTCTCTGTTTCTTTTACCTGAATTTTTTTTGTGTTTTTTTTGTTTGGGGTTTTGTTTTTTTTTTAGGCTGGAGAAGAAGAATTGTAAAGAGTTCGTCTTAGTTGAATCAAAGTGAAAGGAGTACAGAACTCTGTACATCATCTGCAGACTGATGGTAGCTTCCTATTGCTTTACTGACTTTTACAGTATTTTTAGTATTAATTTGTACCCCCTGCCTGTTCTTCATATCCACAAGGTAGATTTCAAAATAATCTTTGGGTGTCCTAGAAGTTTTCCCACTCTCTGTTCTTTTTAGCACTTTAAGTTCTTTCATTTCTAGATTAGACCTCTCAGTTTTGCTTCTTACTCTTGGTAGTTTCAGATTAATTACATTTTATTAAAATCTTTGTAAAAAAGAAATATATATTTTATTGATTCTGTTGAAGTTGTTGTGTTTATATCTTGTCCTGAAGTCCCTCACTGAAGCTGTATATGCCTCATACCAGTTGTTCCTGCAGGGATCACTGTGTTCAATAGCAGAAAATTATTTTCTCTCTTCTTAAAGGCTTAATAAAGTGCTTGAAAATGGTTAGGATGAAATTGTCAGTGCAGACTCCTTTCTATTTCTCATCTTCCTTAGGATTGTTTACTTCTCATCTTCACTTCCATTGTTTTGTTTCCCTAATTCTTATGACTCATGTTTTCCCTTCAAGCTTTCACCAGAGGATGTGTCTGTACCTATTGGTAGCTATTAGTGCTGAGATAATTACATGAACACACAGCAGCATCTTCAGTCATGAATGTGAGTTAGTGTCAGCACAGAGACATGATGTGCTTTGGAAGGAAAGAAAATCTAATTTGCAAAGAGTTTGTGTTGAAAAATTACTGGTTGCCTCAGGGCTGGCTCTAGGCATAAGCAAAGCAGGTGCTTTCCTGGAGCAACAGCTCTCCATCATACCAGCTTGGCCATGTGCTTGCTCTCTGCTTTCTGTGTATTGTGGCCCAAGACACAGAACTTAGTGATGCTGCTTCTTGCTGCCCAAGGGAGAGTTTATAAATTAGGGCCTGTCTTTGTGTTGATGTTCAAGAAGTTGCTGTTGCCTTTCCCACTATTTCTCTTAGGAGAAGATCACTCAGATTAATTCTTTGCTTTCCACCCCCCCATACATAATACAGTAAAATTCAGTTTTGTGTAGACCTGACTCAGAGCTTCACAGTGCCATGTCTGTGCTGTTACCTGTCTTACATGGGATGCCATGGCAGCCTGAAATTGCTGCTGTTGTATTCCTGGTTCCAGGAGTAGGAGTAATCCTGATTATTTTCTTTCCATGGAGCTTATCTCTTCCTTAACACTGTAATTTGGACATTGTTTTTAGCTGTGCATTTCTTAAGCAAAAGTAATTTTGCGGTACTTACATGGACTTGGTTGTAACTTAAGTGGCAAATTAGAAAACTGGGAAAGCATATGGGAGCACTAAGGTCATTGCTAGGTATTAGAATCCGTGTAGCCAACAATTAGGCTGATTCAGATTCTTAAGACACTAATCTCAGAGAGGCCAGGTTCGTGCATGTGAATGACTTTTCACTTAAGCACTGTTTCACTGGATTTACCATGTCTGTTTAAGAACCACTATGGTGTTAATGAAAAGTTTCCTCTGTACAGGTGACATCAACCTTTGAGGGTCACACCTTCTACTCTGTTCTGGCTTGCTTTAACCTGTTACTCCTTAGGTGATTTAATTTGCATTTTGGCTCTTGGTCTAGCCAGCTGAACCAGTGCTATCACGAAAAGGTCAGCAGCGATCTCTGAAAAAAAACACAAAGCACAATTTCCAGTCTCTCTTCTCTGTGAGAATCCATCCAGAGCCTGGCACTGCCACTCTGTGTGGTTTTCATCTAGTAATTTCTTCTGTACAAACAGTAATATCAAATTTGGCTGAAGCAGGACCCTCCTTTGTGGCTGGTAGGGCAGTCGATGCTTGACAGGCCAACAGCTGCCATGCACCAGCACAGCTTTTAGTAATTAGCACCTTGCCGGTTTTGCTGTCAACACTGTTCCGCGTACCAGGCTACACAACATTGACTCTTACAAAGCCTCACAGCTTTTGCCATGAGCTGTTCTGGTTGCCAGGAGGTCTTGGTTTTGGGTTGTAGGTGCACAAAGCAAGCAACAACAGTCTGTGTGCTAACAGGTTCTGTCAGTTGTTCCTTGCCTAGCATTGGCATTATTGGATATTCATTAATGGGCAGCAGATGATGAATGTGGAGGCGGACAGAGCCATCCTCTCTCATTAAGCATTTGGAAACAAATGAATTTGTTTCAGGTGAGTGGAATTTTTTTCAGGTTTGCTTTTGTGTGCGTGTGTTTTTGATTTTTTTTTTTTTCTTAGTTCATACTGTATAGATAACTGGAGCTCAGTTACATCTGTTTTGCAATTCACATAAATCTTGAAAAGCACTAATGAGGAACATGGAAAAGAGAACTGCGTCTTGGACTGCATAGGAATCTAATCAATATGAATTCCCCTGCACTGTATCTGTTTTTTGCTATGTTCCCATTGATTTTGTAAACATATTCCTGTTAGCCATAGTATCCTTTGAATATAAATCTTCCTCTGGTAGGTTCTCCTGTATTTTAATTAATTCTAAAGCCACCAACTTGAGGACTCTAATTTTATTACTAAACCAGAGACATTCTTCCTTAATCTGACCCCTGTGAAATCAGTAGGCATATTGAATTCTCAGGAATTGGTGATGCTAAGAAAACCTGAGACAGTGAGAAAGTAGTTAAAAAAAAATAAATCAGAAATCATAGAATCAAGCAGACTGGAAGAGACCTCAAAGATCATCCAGTCCATCCTAGCACCCAACCCTATCCAATCAACTAGACCATGGCACTAAGTGCTTCATCCAGTTCTTTCTTGAACATCTCCAGGGATGGTGACTCCACTGTCTCCCTGGGCAGCCCATTCCAATGGCAAATCTTCAGGGGAAAGCAACCTCTTTGTGGTAGAGTTTGTTCTTGGTTTTAACTTGTATGAGTTTCTGTTACAATTGGTAACTCCCTGCCCTCCATAAGAAAAACGTGAAGGAGCCTGAAATGCTCTTTCTGACACCAGAGAGTTGCGATGTGGGCACGAGACCATCATTCTGATGTAAAGATACAGAGGGCATGAGCTATCTATTCCCTTCTCAATTCAATTAGTTGAAGAAAAGGTTTTTGATTCAAGAACCTGATTGATTGGTGAATGTCTTTGACCCAAGTCTTGGAAGAGAATGTTACTGAAGTTCAAGAGGTGATACTGCATTCTTTTTTTTTAACTGTGACATAAAAATAAGCATCCGGCAAGTAGTGTAAAAGCTGCACTGTTATTTCTTGAAATATTTGTATAACAGTAGGAGGTATTTTGGCCTGTAGATAGAAAGGCTGTCTCATCTCTTAAACTCTTTGGAACTACAGGGAATAAACTGAGTGAGGGCTGCCTGCACTTCAGCAGCAACTGCTCTTCTTTGATGCTCCTGATCAGGGGTGCGTTTAAAGCCTGGGAGAATGTTGTTTGGATCTATGGCAGTTGAGTGTCTTCTCATAGGTCAGTTTTATAGAGTGGGACACATTAGGCTGTTGCTTGGCTCTATAAAGAAAAAGTACTTCTTGAGAAAATTGAAAGCATGTCTCTGTTGAAATTGTTTAACCAACATCAGAGCTGAGCTGCTGTGTAATGCTTGGCTGAATTAGAGGAATAATGTGATGCGATGATTGGTGTAGAGACAGGAAATAGCCTCTGTATATGAATGTAATTATATATAATTAACTTAACCTGAATCAGTGTGCTTGTGGTTTTGGTTTTTTTGCTCCTTTTATAGTTTGCCTTTCTTAAGAGATGCCATTGCAGTTTTAGCATAGCCATAGGATTTAAGTGTTGCAGTTGTCTTGAATGTCATGTGAATAGTGAAATGTAAGCATGAGGATGAGTGCTGCTGTGCAGTCAGATCACTCTGTTCTTCAGTTTGTGTGTTGTGCATTTCCCTTTAATGACTACAGATAGCTCATGCTCAGTTTCTGTGTTTCCCTCCATCTCCTTTTCTCCCCCTCTAAAAGAATGAGTGATGTGCACCTGTCAACTCCACATCATCTTCAGAATCAGAATTAACCAGGTTGGAAAAGACCTTCAAGATTATCGAGTCCAACCCATCACCTAACACCTTTTAAGTAACTAAACCATGGCACTAAGTGCCTCATCCAGCCTCCTTTTAAACACCTCCAGGGATGGTGACTCCACCACCTTCCCGGACAGCCCATTCCAATGCAAATCACACTTGCCATGAAAAACTTCTTCCTAACATCCAGCTTAAACCTGCCCTGCCGCAGCTTGAGGCTGTGTCCTCTTGTTCTGTCACTAGTAGCCTGGCAGAAGAGACCAACTCCCAACTGGCTACAACCCTCCACTTTGCTGTGGAAGGATGTAAATGAACAACATGTGAAGGTACCAGTGTAGTGTAGTAAGCTTTGATTATGCAAGGTACTTATTTATGGAAAGAAGCATCGTCCATAGCTGCATGCACGCTCATACATATTTATACACCAGTATATTTTAGATGTTAGCTTTCTCTGTACCTTTAGGCTGTTGTTTCCTCTGTTGTAATCATGTTGCAATAATTAAAACATCAGAGAAACAAACAAACAAAAGCTGGTTTTAGTGTAACAGAGCTTATGATGCCTAACAGATAGAAGTAATTAATTTTTTGCATTAAAAGCATACAACAGGAATGCTGTCAGAGCTGTGCCGTAACCAAACTGTGTCAGGAAGGACTAAGTACACTTGGACTTCATGCAACTTACTGATTCAGGACACATTTGGGTTTTCTTGTTCCTTTCTAGTATTCTGTTGTGCTTAGAGGCTGCAGTTGTCACATTTGAACAAAGCCTCACCAGCTGCTTCTATTGCATTGTTTAGTAAACTCTGCTTTCCTGGTAACTTCTGCTTCGAAGTCCTGCTTGTTTCTGCACATCTCATCAAACTTTTGCTGCAAAGCCTGGGCTGTCACTGTGTCGCTGGCTCCGTTTGTTTGGACAGGTTAACCACAAATTCTCTTCATAGTTTTTCGAATTTTTGATAGGCTGCTTGATTTTAGCTGAGATTTCTGAGAGCTTTGCTGTATCCTGTGCCCACCTTGATTTTTCTCTGAAGCTTAGCCCAGCAGTTTTAGTCACTGGCCCTAGAACTAGAAGGAAATAGTTAAACGTTCTGCAGTTCGCTGTACTCCCTTTGCTGTCTCTCTAGTGTGAGAGTTGAGCTATTTACAAGTGGTTTAAGCAGGATGCAGATGCTTTCCCAAGCCTTTTATCACTGTTGTTTTNTTTTTTCCAAACCTTTTTTCTCTTTTGTTTTTTTTTTTTTTTTTTTTTTTTTTGACATTGGCTGTGCATTGACATTATTTTTCTAATGTCTTATTTTTCAAAGTTACTGAAAAGGCTTCCTAGCCTCTCCATGGGCTCCTTAAATTCCACTTCCAGTGGAACCAAAGCTCAGTGTGGTCCCACAATAGCAGCAGCTGATTGCTGGGGCCCAGCATTGTTGTGTTGCCACAGCTCCCTGCATGCTGGATCCCAAGAATGTGGCTCCCAGGGTACCTGGAGTCAGCTCCACAAAGCAGTAAGACCCAGGGACTTGCCAATTGCCATAGGGACAGGAGCAATGCTCGCAACCAACCGGTGCAAAAATCCTGTTTCTGCTGTTTGCAAAGCAGATGAAGAAGTGCAGTACATACAGGGTACATGACATGTGCTCACAAAAGAAAAGTACGCTTAGAGGTAGAATTGGCCCCTGCAGACATTTTTTTTCCTCGACAAAAAAATTAAGCAAACACTCCATGAGCTATTTGATATGATTAAAAAAAAAAAACCAAAAAGCCAGCATGGCTGTTTTGAATCAGTGAGGCAGACTTGGGTCAAGTCTGATTCAAATTACAGAATTAACCAGGTTGGAAAGGACCTCTAGGATCACTGAGTCCAACCTATCACTTAACCCTTCTAATTAACTAAACCATGGCACTAAGTGCCTCATCCAACCTCCTTTTAAACATCCCTAGGGATGGTGACTCCATCACCTCCCCAGGCAACCCATTCCAATGACAATCACTCTTGCTGTGAAGAACTTCTTGACATCCAGCCTAAGCCTGCCCTGGTGCAGTTTGAAGCTGTGTCCTCTTGTTCTGTCCCTGGGTGCCTGGGAGAAGAGACCAACCCCACCTGGCTACAACCTCCTTTCAGGTAGTTGCAAAGAGCAATGAGATCTCCCCTGAGCTTCCTCTTCTCTAGGCTAAATGACAGCCATCTGCACATCTTGGGTGACAACCTGGGTCATAGAATATTAGTTTGATTGAACTTGAAAGTCACAGGAGGTACTGCTTGGTAAGGTCAGCAAATGAGATTTTTGTAGGAATGCAATATATAGTAAGAATCACAGAACATTACGGGTTCGAAGCGACCTCGAAAACTCATCCAGTCCAACCCTCCTGCCAGAGCAGGATCACCTAGGGCAGGTCACACAGGAATTGCCTCCAAGTGGCTTTTGAATGTCTCCAGAGAAGGAGATTTTATCAGTAGAGAAGAACTGTTATAGTATTAATTATACTTTTGTTACTGTGGCTGTTGGAGTGAAGTCTTCCTCAGTTTTTGTGGTGTTTTTTCCTCTTGCCATCAGTGTGTTTTTCTGGTGTTTTGAAACGTGCCAATCTGGACTGGTTTAAAAAACTACTTCTGTAAAAGTTTGTGTGTTTGGGTTGTGGGTTTTTTTTTTGGTTTTTTTTTTTTTTTTTTTTTGGTTTTTTTTTTTTTTTTGGTAGAATCTTCAGCTAAGCAATCCCTCTACTTCTGTTTCTTCAGGTGATGAAAGGGCTCCCTTGCTTAGGACCAAACTTTTCGTATCCAGTAAAAGCCATGGTATAATTAAATAAGAATTTAGTGTTTGAGGAAGGGAAAGTAGTTGAGTTTGTCTTGTGTGCAAATAGTGCAGCTGTTACAGCATGTGATGAGATTGAGTGCAGCATAAAGAAAATATACAATTGTTAGGTGGGAGACCAGCTGGCAGTCCTTTTCCCCTTGCCTTCCTAATGCCTTGACCATTGGCCTTACAAGAGGAATTTCACTCTCTCCTGATGAATCCTTTTATGACCAAGCATAAACTGCTTTGAACTTCACCTGCAGATGAGTTTGCTCTGATTGTTAGGATGATGGCCAGGGAAGTGGCAGTGTGAATCCTCTAAAGTCGAGGAGTGACCTGGATGCTCAATGTGTCTGAGCACATTTAATGGTTGGGCTGATGCACAAAGGGAAGAAGCTGCTGCTTTCTCTTCTCTGCTGAAAAAAAGAAGGGGAAGAAAGGAAAAAAAAAAAGGTTGTCACCTTTTGAGAGAGAGGATCAGTCCCTAAAGATCCCTCAGCTCTTAATCTTCAATTTAAATCCTTAAATTCTCTTGACTTTAATGAGTGATTTAAGTGCTTAAGTAGGAATTAGGAGCCTACACACTTTGGCCCATTGTACCCATGCTCTTGGGATAATGTGAGGTGGAGGTAAGTGACTGTCAAATGGAGTGAGGTCCCCTAAGCCCAGAGGAGTGATGGGATTTGAGCTAAACCCCTGTTGTTTTGTTTGGATTTTTTTGGTCAACTAACATGGGCTGCTTCCTGCTCAGCAGGGCTCACTGATGTGAAATGCTCTGCTTTTATACATAGGCCCTGAGTATCTACATCAGGGTTAGAGATTGTGGTGAAGGGACCAGACACCCATACATCTTGGGGAGCTAATAAGAATTACCTCTAAAATAACAGTTTGGACCCAAGCATTTGTTGTCTCTACTTCTATGTTACTTGACTAAGACTAAATAATTTGTAGTAGTTGGAAAGATTGTGTGCATATTAGTAGCCTAAAGAGTAAACCCTTGCAATAATTACTTCAAGATGGTGCATGGTAGTACTTCTCTTGGCCAGCTCAGCACAAAGAATATCGCAGTATCACCAAGGTTGGAAGAGACCTCAAAGATCGTCAAGTCCAGGCCATTACCACAGACCTCATGACTAGACCATGGCACCAAGTGCCACATCCAAACCCGCCTTGAACACCTCCAGGGACGGTGACTCCACCACCTCCCTGGGCAGCCCATTCCAGCAGTGACTCTCTCAGTCAAGAACTTTCTTCTCACCTGCAGCCTAAACTTCCCCTGGCACAACTTGAGACTGTGCCCTCTTGTTCTGGTGCTGGTTGCCTGAGAGAAGAAAGCAACCTCCTCCTGGCTACAACCGCCCTTCAGGTAGCTGTAGACAGCAAGAAGGTCTCTCCTGAGCCTCCTCTTCTCCAGGCTAACCAATCCCAGCTCCCTCAGCCTCTCTCCATAGGGCTGTGCTCGAGGCCTCTCACCAACCTTGTTGCCCTTCTCTGGACACGCTCAAGCACCTCAATGATCTTCTTCAATTGAGGGGCCCAGAACTGGACACAGTACTCAAGGTGTGGCCTAACCAGTGCAGAGTACAGGGGGAGAATGAACTCCCTGCTCCTACTGGACATGGTGTGGATATTGGTAACTAAGTGTCTATATCTTTAAGGAAAGTATCTGTATCTTAGAGGAAACTAAGACCAAACCAATCCAGGGTAGGTTGTCTACTAAACAGGTCACTCAACCCAGCAAAAAGGTTTTCATTAACATATATAATCAATAAATAAATTCAGTAGCTGGAATTTATGTTTGTACTGGCTCATATTGTGAACTGCTGGACAGCTTTCTCTAGAAGAGGTGATCATAACTTGAGAGTAGTCCTAGTCTAAGAACTCAAATTAGGTGCAGAGTATAGGATCCCAAAACTTAACGGCATAACTTTTTGTATAGTTGGTAATAATTTCTTGTAACATTTGCATCAGTTTTAAGGACAGGTGGGAGATTTCCAGATGGTATTTGAGTGATGAATGAATTGCATGGACGGTAACCAACTGAAAGGTTGCTTATGGGCTTATCAATTTGATTTTTTTCTTTTTATGCCTGTTTTAACATCCTTGAAAACTGTGAGAGATCTTTACTGAACTTAGTGAACAAAGAAGGTTAGTAGGTGCTAAGTGCATAAAGAACAGTTGCTGTCTGTGTGCACGAGGTGACTACTGTCCAAATGCAGTATTTGACTACTGTCCTTAATCTTTGGACTTAATTGTTCATGAAGAACAAAGTCTCACCCAGAAAGGAGATGATAAGTCCACTGACAGAAAGCTAAAAAATTATCTCTCTGTGTGTCCTGGCATTTCTTATCTGAAAAAATGGTGTGTTTGTTGCCTGCATTGATCATATGGATTGATGAGCATTCTGGATGTTGACATCAGAACCAGCCAGCAACAGAAACTTCCTGCTGAAATAGAAGAGACAGGAATGTGGTATTGTGCTAGAAAGAAAGAGTTTTAATTTCAAACTTCTATAACATTCAGCTGGTCGATGGCTCATACTTCATTTGCTGTCTTCATTAAAGGCTGAGGAGCTTTATATCCTAACTTGAAAAAAAAGTATTCCAAAAGTAGAATTGGGAATTGTTTGGCTCAGACTGTTTATAAGCTTGGTTGTTTGAGTTCTTTTATTCCCTTTGAGGACAGAATACTCTTTTCTGAATGCTGGGTTTCAAGAGCTGAATTTAAAAGTGCTATTCTTTTACCACCTGCAGAGTTCCAAGGTCTTTTAGAAGTGCTTCCAGTGTTTTGAGGATCAAGTGAAATAGAATATTGGGAAGAGTTTCACAGCATGGAGTTCTTGTCTATACCATGTTCTACCCATTGCAACGATGTCCAAGTGGAATCTGGACCAGTACCTAAGATTTTGTACCTGTTCTCACAAATTAGCAGCTTCTTCACCACTTGTGTGGCCTCATCTCCATAATGAGACTTGAGATTTATGGCAATACCACTAGGTGTTCCACTGCACATCAAAGATCTTTTGTGTTGAAGCCAAGAACTGAGTACAGTTCCCCATACTTTCTTGTGCTTATTACTTCAAAAGGCTATTTGCAGCTCTCCTTCCAGAAGAATTTAAAGAGAGAGTTTGATGTGGGTGGGACAGAAAGACAATTTGTTACTGTTTTATGTTATAGCAATGCACTGCCTTTCCAGGTCCATGCTACTACCTCTTTTTGTTGTTGTTGTGGTTTATCCTTTAGTATGTTCAGATTAACTGTCATGAGTTGTAGAAGGTTTCAGGAGCTGATTTTGAGCATGGCTGTGCCCTGTTCAGGCTGAGGATGCTCAGATATGCTGGCAGAACTCTGTAGCTGTGAGAGTGAACAATAACAATAGTCTCACTTAATCATTTCCTTGCTATACTTTTGTGTCTTCACTTATGCTTTTACAGGAAAAACCAGTACTGAAAGAGGGGAAACTGGTCTGAGTGATCAGTATAGTACATTTTACTTGCTCAGCAATGGATTAGCTTAAGAAAAATGATTCCTGACAGATATTTGCTTAACTTTGTCTTAAAAAAACCTCCAGAAGTGGAAATTCCACAGCTTCCACTTGGAAAACCACCCCAGTGCTTTGGTGCTGTTCTTACCAGTGGCAGACCTTTTCTGATAGATAATCTATGCTGTAGTCTCAATCCTAATTTATTAGGATAGCTCAAAAAAGGAATACAAGAAAAAGAGGCCCTGGGGTGTCAGTGTTGTATCCAAGGCTGTGGGAGCCAGTATCTTGTTGCTGCAAAATTACAGGAGCTCCATCATGAAAACTCCATTATAATAAAACTTTTTGTTTTCCTCAGCATTGCAGCTTGTCACTTTTAGAGCATTTCCTCCAGACCTGGGCGCAATGTATCACATTTAAATTTACTGGAAAAAATTCCAGGATGCTAGGCTAACACAATCTTTGTTGAAAAGTTACTCTATGAAATAGTCTTTTCTAACCTTTGGGTTTGATGTGGGTTTTTTTTGGTCTGTTGGTTAGCTGGTTTGCTGGATAAACAATCCATCTCATTTGTTGCTCCCACCGAGTATCAGGGCAGATTCTGATTTCTGTGTGGATGTATAACCTTGCCCTCTTTGAACCGCATTCTGTCTGTGAAGAATTGTTTCTCCATTTTGTCAAGACAGCTTTGAATTCTTCTGTCCACCAACTTTCTTGGAATTCCTGCCAGGCTGGCAAGGTTTGTCTGTATACTTCTTGTTTCATCTTCTAGTTGAAAGCACTGAATAATGTGAGAGTCAGGAAAAACCCTGTGGAAATGATGCTTAGTAGTATCAAGTTGGATTAGTAAAACAAATACAAACCTCACATGTGGTTCAGAAATTATTGTAGAACACCAGCTATGGAGTATCTCTCTTATGAGGAGAGGCTGATGGAGCTGGGGCTCTTTACCTTGGAGAAGAGGAGCCTGAGGGGTGACCTCATTAGTGTTTATAAATATTTGCAGGGTGAGTGCCAGAAGGCTGGAGCCAGGCTCTGCTGGCTGATGCCCAATGACAGGACAAGGGGTGGGGGGTGGAAGCTGAGGCATAGGAAGTTCTATGTAAACATGAGGAGGAATATTTTCCCTGTGAGGGTGACAGAACACTGGAACAGGCTGCCCAGGGGTGTTGTGGAGTCTCCCTCTCTGGAGGTATTCAAAACCTGCCTTGATGTGTTCCTGTGTGATCTGGTCTAAGTGATCCTGCTCTGGCATTTGGGTTGGACTGGATGAGCTTTTGAGGTCCCTTCCAACCCCTGACGTTCTGTGATGCTGTGAACTGTGTCAAACAAAAGCCTTAGCTGATATGTTAGTGTAATGAAATGACTCTAGGATCTTCAAGTGACAAATGAAGGAGGAAAAGGGCTGAATGTCTCACATCCTACAGTGAATGAAGTAACCACTGTGCTAGAGACTGCAGGTGCTGTTCACTCTCACCTCAAAATATATGTTGTATTGACTGTGTCCATTGCTGGGTGATCACTGCATCCTTTGGGAGTTGTGAAGTTGGATACTCAGCTGATGCAACTGAATTATTGCTTCAGCATCTGACTCCTGTGTCCCAATTCAGCCAACTAAGTCAGCCTTGGCTTAGCTTTTAATGTCGTGAGCAAATCCCTTTGGGTTAGCTCCAACTGCTCAACTGCTTAAAGTTGAAAACAAACTGAAGTGCTTTGTCACTCTGTACCTTTGCACTTCATGATTACTAAACACTTTGAGGCTATTTCTGTTGAAGGAAAATATTATCTTCAAAATTTTCAACTTTATGGGATCATGGCTTTGTGAACTTTCAGCACTGGAAAACTCTTTTGTACATGAAACTGTAAATAGCTTGCAAGTCCTGCTGGCTGCTGTAGCTCTTACTATAAAATCTTCTTTTGAAGTGGTGCAGGGAAAGCTGGGCTCACCTATGTCCTATGAAGAAGTTGTAACAGTTTACTGCTCCAGTACTCTTTCAGTCATTGTTGAGCATTTTTTTTGCCTTTTTTTTTTTTGTATTTAGCACCAGCATGACAACTTTTTAGCTTAAAGAAGTTCACTTTTGTGAACACTTGGGAATTTAAAGCTTTGTGTTTCAGAGGAGTTAAAGCAGATTAATTATAGATACTGGTGGAGATGGGAAAAGATCCCTCTACATAGCGAAGCCTGACTGGACTGTCAGTTGTGCCTCAGTCTTGGAGGAAGCTCTTACAACAGCTGATTTGTATTTTGAGCTTCTCTACAGTGCAGTGCAGAAATAAAAACCCCATCTTTTGTCTTCTATATAAAGCAGTTCAATTTACTGCAGATTTACTTGGAGTAAAGTGTGAGGCAGATAGCACAGTAGCAAATTAAACGGGTTTGGCTACATATGAATAAAACCTTATAGCAGCCTTCCAGGATCTGAAGGGGGACTACAGGAAGGCTGGGGAGGGACTATTGACAAGGTCTTGTAATGACAGGACAAGAGGCAATGGGTTTAAACTGGCAGAGGGGAGATTTAGACTGGATGTCAGGAGGAAGTTCTTTCCAGTGAGGGTAGTGAGGCACTGGCACAGGTTTCCCAGGGAGGTTGTGGCTGCTTCCTGCCTGGAGGTGTTCAAGGCTAGGTTGGATGAGGCCTCAAGTAACCTGTACTAGTGGGAGGTGTCCCTTCCTATGGCAGGGGGTTGGAACTCAATGATCCTTGAGGTCCCTTCCAACCCTACCATTCTATTCTATTCTAAAAAAATTATTTATGTTCAGAATGCCTAAAAAAGAAGTTGATTTTAAGTATGGTTGAACCACTTCAGAGTGGTGCTCCACCATTTTGTGTGGCTTAAGCTTTTTCCATTCATAAACTAAATAAAAAATTCAAAGCATTGGTAAAGTCTTTGTTCAGGAACTGCATACTAAAGTATGCTTGAAAGGAAACATTTTCTTTAATTGCAGGTTTTTGACACGGTGATAAGAGTATTAGTCAACAGTAATTGTGTATATTAATCATCTTTTATGTATGGTACCTGGTAATAGCAGGTGTCTAATAGTATATGAAATGCTGTTTTTAAAGTAAGTTGAAGCCCAAGGGAAAAGAGCAAGAAATATTTGACCCATTGGAAGTGTTAGTCTAAATACCTGCTTAGAACAAATTATCCTTTTACCTTTTCAAAACAAACAATGAAACCCCTCATATAAAGTGGAATGTGGAGATTACAAGTAATGCTTAAGCTTGTGGTTTGGACTCTACTTTGCCTGTGATATTAATGGCATCCCCAGGCAAAGGCTGAAAGTTAAGGTAAAAGGCAGATAGGGGGAAGAAGCTTAATAAATAAAACGTTAGCATGACAATAAGTGAGTCTGCTGGAAACACAAAAGTTGAATGTCAGTCAGTGACATTCATAAGCTGTGAGTTAAAAGCACTGGGAGCTTCTCCTTTGACAGAAAAAGAAAGTAATTGGTGCCTGCCATTGTCAGCAGTTTATTTATCTTTAGTGTTTTCCCTTTTGTTGCTTGAGATGATCTGTGTAATTTCTTCCTCCTTTAACCTGGAGAACAGGAGAGCCAGAAAAGCAAGGGAAGGGAAGCTTAGAGTGATGTCTTTCAACCTTCTCCCTTCCTCCTCTGCTGGCGGTAGTAGATAATAATACTATAATATAACTCTTCTAAAATTAGAATTGAGATAGAATGGACTAAAAAGTAATGCATTATATAGTTTTCAGAATAACATGAGTTTTCAGTCACTTTTTTATCCAAGCTTGACTTAACCACTGCATGGAGTCTGCTGTAGAAAAGAGCCGAGCTAAGGCATGTGCACTGCTGGCAAATTCAACACCCTAAAACTACATTTCCAGTATTTTTATTTTTTTTCTCATTGCATAAAAACATTCTTGCATGAACAGAGATTGAAACTGATATTTTCCTCCTTCTTCTCCTTCCTCTGTCCCTGGATAATTAGATTGAGTTGGGCTATTTTTAGGTATAGTATTTTAAATTGCAGGAAGAACTCTTGGTACCAGCTTAGATTTTCCAGTTGAAGCCACATTTGCAGCTAGGATGTGAGGCACATGCACCTCCTGCCTGGATTTTTAAGGAGTGAGCCTCACTGCCTTGGCTGGTAACTGAGGGGTTTTTGACCATTCCTTTGTAGGCCACTTTTACTCTGCTTTTGAAGATGAAATGGCATCTGATATGACTGATTTTTCTCAAAACAATCATAGAGTTGTCCTATACTTGTGCCATTGCTAATGAATTTAGATAGAGAGGTACAGAATGATTGGAGTACATTAAAAGATGCAGTAAGATGGGCTTGATAGGGATGTTGTTGTGTAAAGAAAAAGAGTTAGTGGGGGCCTGATTCTGGAATTTGGTGACTCCACATTCACTGAAGTAACTTATATTGTTAAAAAAATTCTTCTCTGTTGCACCTTTGCAAAATTATTTCTCAAGAGGGGATGTTTTGTTTCTCAGGAGAATGCTGTAGCTCAGGTACTGTTGTGGTTGCCATGGCAGTTTGCTAAGCAAGCAACCTCCTAAATACATTACTAGTGCCAAAGGAATGGTGGCTCCGTGATGGCTTTGACAGATGCTCCTTTTTATTTTACAGAATGCTCTACATGGAATGGTTTGATTTGGGGATAAAATGTCCTATTTTTATTTCCCCTGAAACATTATTACTTTTTCAAAGTTAGCTTCACCTTTTAAAAAATTTATTTATTCACTATATACACAACCCTCCCATCACCTCTCCCCCAGCTTTCCTTTCTCTTAGAAGCTGTTTTGGTAACTGGACTGCAAGTGTGATCGAGCCAAGTGGCTTTGCTTACATAATTTCAAGGAGAGAGATGAGTTTTCAGGCATCTCATTTGCTTGTTGAGACTTCCTGCTTTAATTTCGCTTGCAATCTGTCCTTTCCCCCTTTCTAAGTTCTGGGATGTAAAGCAGAACAGCCTGCACACGTGCTTGTGTGTATATGTGGAGGGTGGGTAAGGAGGATGAGTGAGCTATTTGCTGCTTAATAACTGAGTCTGTGGGTTTTTGGTTTGTGGGTTTTTTTTCTTTATCTTCTGACCTGCCTGAAAAAAAAATGCAGTGTTTGTTTGTTTGGGTTCCTCTCTCTCTTTTCCCAACCCTCATTTTAAAAAGTGGTTTCTGCAGACAGGAGTCTTGCTTAGTATTTTGCCTTAGTAAGATGTGAGGATTTCTTTTGAAAATGAAGATATTGCTACTTCTCACACCTAAGCATCCAAGGAAATAGAGTTAAGACATAAGAACTTAAGGCTGAACCATCGCTTTTGGGACTTAAGTCTAAACAAGAAGTGCTGCTGAAAGGAGTAGCTAAGGGTTATCACAGGAGGTGGCATGGCCCAGGAACACCTCTCTCCCTGTGTCTTGTTCCTGTGGTGCAAGGTCTGGAAGCAGCAACAGCAAAGTGGTGACAGTGCAACAGACTGTGAGTTGTGCTGGCTCCGGTGTGGAAAGCTGGGCAAGTGGGATATTGCCTCTGTGCATTCTCTACAGTTCTAATCCACCTGCTCTGAGTGGGAAGCTGTTGGCATCTACTGCGCGAGTGGATTTATTATGACACGTAGCATAAGTTGAAGTTGCAGTCAAGCCCTTAAGCAAGGTTTGATTTAGCTGCTCACAGTTTTTTATGAAGGCTATAGTGCAACTTACTCAGAAGGTTATTCTAATCCTGTTCTGCAATATGAAAATAAAAGTGTAATTTAAAACAAACGACTTGCCAGACAGTGAATGCCTAGTGAGCTCCTGCTAGTCCCTAGTGCAGAGGGTCATCAAATCAAATATTGTGGCTGAATTTTTGAAGTGCTTGGATAATTTTATGACCAGTAGTAGCATTTGTAGTTATGAAAGGTAAGATAAAGATCATCAGCTCTCATGCTTCGAGGCATAAGGTAATCACTGCAGTGTTACAGGAGGGATATTTCCCCACTGAGTAGCATTACACAGTTGGTTATGTACATTATGAGGTGTGTTCTTTCCTTTGATCTAAGCCATTAGCCAAAGAGGTGACACTTGGTGGGTGAACAGGCTGCTAAGACAAATCTGATATTAGCCATATAGGGAATATATGTTTCTGTGTGGAAGGGTTTTGTTGCACCACATAATCCAAGCTGTTGATACAGGGCTTTGATTAACTAAAAATCATATAAAGATGAAGAGTTCCCATTTTAGGTTCAGTAACTTTTCATCTGCTGTGAGATGCTTTTTGGTACTCTGTGTGTATATACACATGTGTATGTGTGTGTGTATATATGTATGTGACCATTTAATACTTTTGCACTCTCTCTGTATTTAGAGCTAAGCATGAGGAAAAGCTAAGCATAGTAAGCTTATGTATAATGGCAATAAAATATAATTGTATATATTCTCAGACTTTAACTTGCCTGAAAGGCTGTAGTGGTTTAAGCTGGCTGGCCCCTCTACTAGAGACAAGAGCCTGGGGATGGGAGAATGAGGCTACCTCCTCCCCAGAGGCACTGAGCAGCAGAGCAGTCTGGCGCATATATTCTGTACCATGCTCAGGTCATGCTCACTGGAAAGGGACTGGACAGACTTTATGGGACTTGTAATACATTNTGCTGTGCAGGCTGGTTCATTTTCTCTTGTTTTTCTCTTGTTTTCCCTTTGGGTAATCTGATAACTCTGCAATAAAGTAGTAAATTGCTCTTATCTCAACTGACATTTTGGCCTTCTCCCCTCCTTTCTGTCTTGTCTACCCAGAGGGCAGGGGACAAAGGAAGAAACCCCTCTGTTGTAACCTACCTGCCAGGACTCAGCTGACTCAAAACCAGAACAAAGGGCTAAGGTTCCCTTGCTTCTTTTCACTGAATTACAGAAACATCCAGGTTGGCAAAACCCCTCAGGATCACCAAGTCCAATCTATGACCCTACTCTACAAGATTCACCTTAAACCATATTCCTAAGCACCACATCCAAACGACCCTTAAACACATTCAGGGTGGGTGACTCCCCCACCTCCCCAGGCAGCTCATTCCAGTGCCTGAACACTCTCTCCATGGTAAACTTTTTTCTAATGTCATGAAGGTTGTTTTCCCACCTTCACAGTTTCCTCATAAAACATTTCTGGACACATTTCCAGGTTTTGTTTTGAAAATGTGATCAGGAATCTCCACACTATTTCCTATGAGATCTGAGCAGTCCATCTCTGAGTTGACTGAAAAGTCTTACACGTTCCAGGAATTCATTCAGCCTTTATGTAGCTGCAACATGTTGGCGCCTCGTAATCATTCTGTCAACCAGCTTTCTTCTCCTCTGTTTCTTACAATGGCTGAACCTCCAATTTAAAGCAAAAAATCCTCATCATTACTTTGTCTTGCCAGGATGTTGCATTTTTTGCTTTAATATTTCATCCCATTCAGTTTTCTAGCTCACAAGATCACCTCATTCATCCTGTGTGAAGATCTTGTCCTTTGCCGTGCTGATAACTCTGTCATCTTTGCGTTTCATAATCTAGTCCTTGAACCAAGGTTGCTAAGGAATATATTTAGCAGGGTCAATCCCAAGAGTGGTTCCTTAGAGATGCTATTGGTAACGTTTCTCCACCTTAAGAACTGCCTTTCCCCCAGCCCCCACCCAGTATAGACTATTGTGGCACCTTCCATAGACAATTTTCTATCTATATTGTGATTTAGCTGTATATTATTCCTCATTATGTGCTTTTGAAATAAAGACTTCTTATAGGACACTATCAGATGCTCAGTTTAAATCTAGGTGTTTTAGGTGCGTGAGTAGTCAACTGTCTTGCTAAAATAAGACATTTTTCTCAAGTGATCTACTAGTAATGACAATTTATTTCTTTTAACCTCCATTCATGCCTATCTCCATGCTCTCTGTTGCCACCTAGTACTGCTCTATTTAGCATCAAAATCACATGAATATGTGCTTACCACCTCTTTCTTGGAACACAGATCTTATGTTTAGTGCTCTCCAGTGTTAATTTTGCTTTAGCAATGATGATCTAGGATCACAAAGTTTTCACAGAAAGGTTTATGAAACTAGATGGTATAATGGGAAAATTTTAGTTTCCATTTGTTTATAGGTTTCATTAAAGAAAATTGTGTTTTCATGTCTTGGCTGTTTCAGAATGCTGGAAACACTCCTTTCTGTCTGTTATTATTCTTAGGAGAAAATGGGATACTTGCCCAGATTTGGAGCTACACAGAATTAGCTTTTCATTGAATCTGCCTGAGAACAAAAGAATCCATAACTAGTCACTCTCTTTATTTTCCTCATCCTCTCTGCTTAGGTAAAAAAGAGCCTGTCACTGTTCATTCTGTTTTCCTTTGAAAGATTGAACTCAGGCCCTATTTTTACTACGTGGCTAACTTAAGAGACAAGGCTCACCTTGTTAATCAGCCTTTCTTTTCCTCTAAGTTTTTTGCTTATTCTTGATATCTTCTTTGAAGTGCTTTTCATCCTTGCTGTGTCTTTCTCACTTTTAGTCCAGGTAGTTTCAACCTTTTATTAAAGTTATTTCTCTGTATTCTTCAGCTCAATTGAGTTCAATCATTTGTGTTCAACTTTCTTTGGCATTCAGAGCTGGCCCTGTTAAATCCCCAACCTTCTTTGGAGACTTATTTATATAAATTGGGGTTTTGTTTTTTTTTTTTTTTTTTTGGACTAACTTATCCTGCTTTGGCAGAGGGTTTGGTCTCAATCTCTAGAGGTCTCTTCCAACCCAGACAATCTGTGATATTCTATGATACAAATCCTATCATATATCAATTAACTTGTCAAAAGGCGTTTGACCCATCTCTTTCTTTATCCATCTTTTCGACAGGATTAGCTGCTTGAATCGTTGAATGGTAAGGTTAGAAGGGACCTCAAGGATCGAGTTCCAACCCTCTGCCATAGGCAGGGACACCTCCCACTAGTACAGGTTACTTGAGACCTCGTCCAACCTGGCCTTGATCACCTCCAGGGAGGGAGCAACCACAACCTCCCTGGGCAACCTGTTCCAGTGTCTCACCACCCTCACTGGAAAGAACTTCCTCCTAACATCCAGTCTAAATCTTCCCTTTTCCAGTTTAAGCCCATTGCCCCTTGTCCTGTCATTACAAGACCTTGTAAATAATCCTTCCCCAGCCTTCCTGTAGGCCCCCTTCAGATCCTGGAAGGCTACTGTAAGGTCTCCTGGAAGCCTTCTCTTCTCTAGGCTGCAGAACCCCAACTCTCTCAGCCTGTCCTCATAGCAGAGCTGCTGCAACCTTCTGAGTATCTTTGTGGCACTCCTCTGGACCTGCTCCAAGACTTCCATGTCCTTCCTGTGCTGAGGGCTCCAGAACTGTACACAGGACTCCAGATGGGGTCTGAGGAGAGCAGAGTAAAGGGGCAGAATCCCCTCCCTTGCCCTGCTACCCACACTGCTCTTGATGCAGCCCAGCACTCGGTTACTGTCTGGGCTGTGTGCACACTACAGGCTCACGCTGAGCTTTTCATCCACCAAAACCCCAAGGTCCTTTTCCTCAGGGCTGCTCTCAGCCATTCACCACCCAGCCTGTATTTGTGGTTGAGATTGTGCGCACCCAGGAAATTCTTCTCTCTTGATGTCATACCCAGTGAGGCTCAAATGTGGTCAGAGGGAACAAAGAAACCTGAAGATGTCACATCATGGGTTAAAAAAATTGCAAATTGCCACAAAAAACCCAACTACTCTAAAAAAGAGACAATGTTTGCAGTCTGTTCTTGTCTCTTGATTTGCTCACAGTCAATAGGATGTGGTGACAGGATCAATCCCAACTTCATATACATTGTTTAGTGCTTTGTTCTTCATTTTGGGGGATTGATAAATAATTGAGGTTGTGTATTTTAGTAAGGTGTTTTATTTGATTTAGAACTGCCTTCATTTTAGTTCCAGATTTATAACTGTACTTAATCAAATTCTGTTGCACCTTAATTCACTTCAAAAAAAGTTTCAGTAATGAGATTATGAATTTTTAAAATCTGGAGATTTTGAAGAACCTGCAGTTTGAAAGGAAAACATAGTAGTAGAAAGGAATTCTTGACAGTGAGGGTGGGGAGACACTGGACAGGTTGCCCAGGGAGGTTGTGGATGCCCCCTCCCTGGAGGTGTTGAGTGGTTGGATGAGGACTTGAGGAACCTAGTGCTGGTGGGAAGGGGGTTGGAACTAGATGATCTTCAAGGTCTATTCCAACCTAAGTCATACTGTGATCACTCTATGGTGTATCTGAATAGGGGACATACTTTTTAGTACTAAAACACATAATAACAAAAAGACATAACAAGTGAAGTGAGAACAAATGATACACAGAATTCTTTGGCGAGGTGTTACAGGCAGGACAAAATTCTCTATATCCACAAGCAAAATGTGTCACTTGTTACAATTCCATCACTTCTGTGGAAGGCTGTGGCTAGTCAGGGTGTAACAACTCTATGGCTTAGCTGCATCATTCTTTTTGTTTTCTCTTGTAAATCATGTCAAACCCCATTGCAGTCACAGTCTGAAAATGAGGTGTAAATTACTGCATCACAAATATGACAAAAGGAACCCACTGGTTGGGTTAACCTGAATGCATGGGAGGGCTGAGAGAGCTCCTTCCCAGCACCTCAGCAGCTGTTTTTGTGTGGGGCAAGCATGGCATGCTGGTGTTTCAACACATTGTTTCATTCAAGATCCATTCTACCTTGGTTTTGGAAGTTTTCAATATGGGCTTTGACCCAGACTTCCCTGACTGAGGTTGTGAAATCTGGCAGCTTCACAGGCATAGCTGCAAAGGTTTTTTTATGTATGGAAATCTGCCGTTGTCCTTCTGTTTAAATTGTGTTTTGAAGACTAAGTTAGTGACAAACTTCAGGTCTTAAAATATATTTCTAAAAGAAATACAAAAGGAAGAAAGTGTTCAAGAGAAATACTGATCAGAGAAATTGCTCAGGTGTCCTAGATTTGGCCTGCTCAAGGGAATTGAAACAGTCACATTTTAGCTTTCAGAGGTCCTACATCTTTAAGCAGTGCTCATATCTATGTAAGAACACAGGAGAAGAGAAGAATATAGAAGATTACCTTTGCAGACAGGTTCAGATTGAAGGGAAGAAAGGGACCATTCATAATTCAAGATTGTCTTTGTGAGAAATCAGTGTCAAAATTAATTAAAAAAAAAAAGTAGCAAGCAATGTAATGCCCAAGGGACTGAAGGGACTAAACAAAATAATCAACCTGCTTTTGAGAGAGGAAAAATAGCTAAAAGGTGGCCTGAATAATGTGTGCTGTTAAAAGGCTGTGGTTTGGTGACATGAAAAGACCAAACTCCCAGCTCTTTTGGTAATGGTGGTCACACATTTCTGAGTATTGGAAATACTTTTGTTTACTTGTGTGAACCCTGTTGGGACTCCTTAGCTGTGCATAGGCATTAATATCCCTGAAATAGGTGTCAGATGCTATTAAAGTTACTCTTCAGAATTGTGCCTGATGGGGAAAGGCTGGGAGCCCTGGGGCTTTTTAGTCTGGAGAGAAGGCTGAGAGGGGATCTGATCAATGTCTATAAATGTATGAGGGCTGGGTGTCAGGAAGGATGGGACAGGGACAACCTCTGCTCACTTGTGCCCTGGGACAGGACAAGGGGGAGTGAATGGAAACTACAGCACAGGAAGTTCCACCTCAACATAAGGAAGAACTTCTTGACTGTAAGGGTCATTGGAGCAGGCTCCCCAGGGAGGTCGTGGAGTCTCCTTCTGTGGAAACTTTCCAGACCCATCTGAATGGGTTCCTGTGTGGCCTGCACTAGATTCTGTTGTCCTGCTCTGGCAGGGGAGTTGGGCTGGAAGACCTCCAGAGATCTCTTCCAGCCCTTAATATCCTGTGCTCCTGTGAATCAGCAGCAAATTTTTCAGTGCCAAGATGTTAAGAAACGGATAGAAATAGGATGAAGAGCTGAAAATGTCTTAGGAGTGTTGTAAAATGAGAAAAATAATCCCAAGAGAGTAAACTCACCACCCGAAACAGGAAGATCTTTTGATATTGCCTCTATTTATACTTCTTCAAATTGTGATTGGGATGGTCTGCTGATTGGAGAGATCCTTGTTCAAACCTCTCCACACGCACTTCTGTGTGTGGCACTTGTCCCTTGCGAGGCTGAAAGATGTCATTTCAGAAATGTCACACTCTCCAGAAAGTGTTTTATTTGTCTTGCTGAGCTCTACCTC
The DNA here is from genome assembly GCA_013396675.1 of Eubucco bourcierii. Taxonomy (NCBI): domain Eukaryota; kingdom Metazoa; phylum Chordata; class Aves; order Piciformes; family Ramphastidae; genus Eubucco; species Eubucco bourcierii. The sequence goes on along the minus strand of VWZE01023917.1, from coordinate 859,332 downwards.
CTTCATTTGTTCTGAATTTGGGAATACTTTCTGGTAAGCCAAAACTGTTTTTGACACATGACCCATTTGCTAAAAATAAACCATCCATCTTGGGTAAATACCTCCCAAACCCCAAGAAATGCTTTCTGGCACTAGACCTTGCTCTTTTTGATTTGTGAGAGATTAATTCAGGTTGTGTGAACTCTGTGTTCCTGAAAAGCTACCTGTCCTGCATTCCCCAGACAACCCAGATTTATTCCCTGCTTGTTCTTGTGCCAGATTTGTCTGCTTCTATTCCTCGGGGAGAAAACCCAGGTTGTGTCTGTGGTCTTTGGAAAGCTCTCTTAAAATATTTAGGAGTCTGACAATGACTGACAAGTTCTCTGTTCCTAACAGGGCAAGCTGGGGATATCAGTGGGTAGGAAATAAATATAATATATTTTCATTTTGCCTGTATTTATTCCATTTTTCTGGGTGGTTTATTTCCTTTTTTTAATTTTTTTTTGTCCTTATATAAAACATTTTCCTTTTTTTTTTTTTTAAATTGGGTGTTTTTGTCATAACTATCTGGTAGCAAGAAATAGGTTTAGTATAATGATCATTTCACACTTCCACAGCTACAATATCACATGCTACAGTGTACTGTGAACCTTACAACCCCCAGAAAAGAGCTTTGTTGGAGAAATAAAGCAAGCTGTTGGTGCTACCTTGCAGTTAAGTGTCACTGTAATATGTGAATAGTGGCATTGATTTCAAAAAATTGCAGCCTGGTAAAGCTTGAAGAGTAAATCTGCATTTTAAACACAAATGGTTAACATGTCAACAATTCAAGAACTCGCCAACTGTGAAGGGGAAAATTCTTCCTCATCTGCCTTTGCCCACTGAGTAATAGCACTAATGGAAGTGAGTGAGTGTGAAGGACTGGACCATGTTGAATCTTTTAGTTTTGACATCCCTCTTTTTCTATAAATTGAGCACCTTTCTTCTTTCAGAGGCTTAAGGGGATCTGAACATTGAGGCAGATAGACTCTACCGAAGGTCTGTTCATTGCTGTGAAACAGTTTGATGGTGTAAGAACCATTTGTTTGTGTTTCAGAAGCTGTCACTTCCTCTGAGAGATCTCAGGTTAGTGTATCTCTGTGAGCCCCAGGTTTGAGGCACAGGGACAGTGCCTGATTTTAAGCCCAGCGTTTGCAGCCTGAGATTGTTGTCAGAAATCACGGAAGCTGTACAAACTGATTGCTGCAAAAGCTCTGTGATCATGTATGGGTTGCTCTCTCTCTCTCTCAAAACTGAAAGGAGTTAGCCTAAGTTTCTCCTAATTTGTATGAGGCACCTCACTGACTTGGTCTATTTCTGGGGGGATTTTTTTGCCAAAGAAATCCAATGGTTCACAGCCTCCTGCCATCATTACTCCTGTGCTCTTCAATGCTGGGGAAACAAGGACATGGCTGTTGAAGTGAAGAGGAAGAAAGGGCAGATAGAGACATGTTTCCTTTTCAGTCTGAACAGAATATAACAGCCAACTTCTGCTGGTGAGCCCTTCTGAGTCTGGATTCAACCTGTCACCACATCTCTGGTGGTCTTGGCATCCCCTAAAATCCATGTCTAGCAGGACCTCTACTATGGAGGAGACTGAGAGGTGACCTCATGAATGTTCATAAATATGTGCAGGGTGAGTGCCAGGAGGCTGGAGCCAGGCTCTGCTTGGTGATGCCCAATGACAGGAAAAGGGGCAGTGGGTGGAAGCTGAGGCATAGGAAGTTCCATGTAAACATGAGGAGGAATTTTTTCTCTGTGAGGGTGACAGAACACTGGAACAGGCTGCCCAGGGGTGTTGTGGAGTCTCCTGGAGATACTCAATACCTACCTGGATGCATTCCTGTGTGATCTGGTCTAAGTGATCCTGCTCTGGCATTTGGGTTGGACTGGATGAGCTTTAGAGGTCCCTTTCAGCCCCTGACATACTGTGATTCTGTGATGTGGGAGAACCTTCCATAATTCACAAAACCTTTTGCTATATCTGCAGGGCTGAAATGTACTCATGACATATGATCCTGTGGCTGCACTGTGGTCACCACCCTAGAAGCAATGGCAGTTGAAGTGACAGCTCCCTTTTTTGCTGTGGGAATGTGGTTGTTGACTCCTCTGCATTTGTTGTTAAGCTGTCATGTCACCTTTCCTTGGTTGTTTTTTTTTTAACTGCAGTTCTTTGCTGTTTGGAGCAAGCAGCAGGCTCATAGCAGAGAACCAAACAGTATTTGAAGTGTGTAATTTTTCTCTTAACAATGCAATGAGATGATTTTATGTTTAATACTATATCTAAGACATCAAACCCCAGACTCTGGATGTCAGGACTTTCCCTTTTCTGTATAATGCACTGTCGAGGGCAGGTGACTGGATGCAATGCTATGCTGACATCTATAGTGGGATGGACAGACTAGTCCAACTGGATGGAAGATGCCAGACTGGAGTGCCTCCCTCTTTCTGAAGGACAGAATAGCTTTGATCTGCAACCATCTATGTAGCCTTGCCATAGCAGACTTCATTTATTTACTTCCTACTCTTTTTACTTAGAATCATAGAATCATAGAATGGTAAGGTTGGAAGGGACCTCAAGGATCATCTAGTTCCAACACCCTGCCCTAGGCAGGGCCACCTACCCCT
>VWZE01023917.1:776256-856260 GCA_013396675.1 Eubucco bourcierii | reverse complement strand
GAGGGGAGTTGTGTTGTTGTATTACCTTTTACTTGTATATATCTGTAAATATTGTGTATATAGTGTAAATATCTGCTGTACATTGTGCAAAGCTGTAAATATAGCTTCATCATTTAACTTCCAGCCGACTGAGTGCTAGTCTGGGTCATTTTACAAAGTGTGGGGGGGTGGGTAACTCCCAAACCTTCACAGCTGCTCTCCAGCCATTCACCATCCAGCCTGTATTTGTGCTTGGGATTGTGCCTACCCAGGTGCAGGACCTTACACTTGGCCGTATTGAATTTCATCAGGTTGGCCTGGGCCCACCTCTCCAGCCTGTCCAGGTCCCTCTGGATGGCATCCCTGCCCTCTAGCAAGTAGACTGTGCCACACAGCTTGGTGTCATCTGCAAACCTGCTGAGGGTGCACTCCATACTTGCACACATAAGCCTACTTAAAATTATTTCTACTGAAAGTAATGAAATTATATCTGTCCACAATGCTTTTGAAGTCAGAAATAAATCTCCTGTGGTTTGTGGCAACTCCAGAAGTTTAGCAGAGAGAGTAGTAGCAGACTGACTACCATTTTAAGCTGTAATACCTTTTTTTTCATGTTGTACATCAGCTGGCATCAGTGTCTGTTGTCAAACCAATTCCCTTGTGCCTTTGAGAGGTCTGGGATTTTTAGGTTGGTTGTAAACCATCAACTAACAGTATTTATTTACGTGAACACCAAGTAAAATGGCAGTTTAAAGTGAGATTGATAAATTGCAACACTGCAAAAATACAAACCAGTGAAATTTGAACTCAAAAAATAGGAACAATTTTCCCATCAGAGAAAACAGCAAGAGGACTAAGAAAAGAAAAATAAGAGAGAGCAATGACAGAGAGATGAGTAGAGGAAGAATTTATTTTTTTTAGGGTAGTCATAACTTGGCTGTGCCTAAGAGAAACTTGGTAAGGAATATGATTCACTGTGGTCAGCTGGGAAACAAGCTGGTCATCCGTCAGTAGCTATTTGAATTATTCAAATATTATTTTATTATCATATCAACAACATGGTTAATCAGATGTTTCAATATGCCATACTGCAAGAAATTAATTTACCAACATAGAACCAAATGCGAATTTTTAGCATATGGGGAGTAATACTCTGGATGTGCTCTTGGTATTCACTAGCCAAGTCTTGAAAACTCCCTGTGAGTGACTGAAGATGGATGCTTTGGAATTGTCGTCTGCTTTGTCTTAGTGCTTATCTTTTGGTACTGGTTGCTGAAAAAAATGCAGTATGTGATGTGCCTTTAATTCTGTTCCTGTGCTTGCGATGGCCAGATAGAGACTTCAGGGTTTCAAAGTGTGGAAGAATGTTGTTATGTAAGATGAGCACAGCATGTAGGGAGCAGAGTCACTCCTGCATCTGCCTCAGGGAACTGTTTTTTTTTTTTTTTTCAGTTTGCTTATGTGCATGTGTACCAAGTTGTTTAACAGTACAGACTTTGGCCACCTGGGGGTTTTAATCTGCTGAAGATTTGGCGTACAGGTATTCTAGCACATCTCGTGAATTGAGTCTTGTCCTTGTGCCAGAGAGAATATCCTCTGGCCATCATCCTTGGCATAATGTTAAAGAAGGACCTGGACAAGCTGGAGAGCTGGACCCAGGTGAACCTCATGAGGTTCAACAAGGCCAAGTATAGGGAGTCCTGTACTTGGCTCAGAACAATCCTCATTATCAATACAGGCTGGAGGATGAGGTGACAGAAAGCAGTCCTGTGGAAAAGGGCTTGGGAGTTCTGGTGGATGAGAAGCTGGACATGAGCCTGCAGTGGGCACTTGCAGCCGAGAAGGCCAATGGGCTCCTGAACTGCCTCAAAAGCAGTGTGGCCAGAGGTGGAGAGAGGGGATTCTGTCTTTCTGCTCTGCTAAGACTTCATCTGCAGTTCTGTGTCCAACTCTGGAACCCTCAACACAGGAAGAACATGGACCTGATAGAGTGGGTCGAGAGGAGAGCCACAAAGACGCTTGTGTGGCTGGAACACCTCTGCTATGAGGATAAGCTGAGGGAACTGGGAGTGTTCAACCTGGACAAGAGGAGGGTCAGGGAGACCTAATAGTGACCTTCCAGTACCTGAAGAGGGCTACAAAAAGACTGCAGAGGGACTGTTTGAAAAGGCTTGAAGTCATAAGATAAGGCATAGTGGTTTGAAATAGGAGAAGAACAGCTTTAAATTGGATATGAGGAACAAATTCTACACCATGAGGGTGCTGGGAAGCTGCAACAGGTTGGCCAGGGTGGTGGTTGAGGTCCCATGCCTGGAGATATTAAAGGTGAGGCTGGACAAAGCTCTGGGCAACCTGCTCTTTTGGACAGCAGGGAGGTTGAACTGGATGACCTTTAGAGGTCCTTTCCAAACCAAACCATTCTATGATTCTGTGTGTTTTTCTTGGATTTAAGTAAGAGCAGATTTATGGGAGGATTTATAAGAGTGCAGGATTCCAGTAGCTGCTGGAAAAATAGCAGACAGGATTGTATAACCTAGAATAATCCTTGTCATGTGATATGTAAGAATTTCATACCAGTCCTCCTTTGCTCAGGAGGTCTTTATGACACTGTGTGAACCTCAAAATACTTTAACCACAGCAATTTCACTATTCCTCTATAATCTTTTTTTCCCTTCACTTTCATCTCTGAAAGTGTTCTACCAGAATCTGGTTCTGGGATAATTTCCCAAGGTTGAAGCAGCATATGATTTCACCCTTCCCAAATCTTTGTGAAGATTCAGAAGCTGAGTTCAGAGCACGTGAGACATTGAAGCAAATGACACGTGCAGTTAGGTAATTTGAAATTAATAAATAGGGAGCTATTCAGAAAGGATGAAAGGGCTGTAAGAACTGATTTATGAGGCAAGACTCAAAGTTAGATATGTATAACTGGGTTGGAGGGATAGAAAGAAATAAGTCTCTTCAAATATCTACACGGACAGTCACAGAGCAGCTTTTTGTGAGTTCAGGATTGTGGACTAGACCAAAGAAGTGTTTAAGGTTGTCTCTGTCATTACAATAAGAAATTTGGCCCAATCCCAAGCACAACTCCAGACTAGGTGGTGAATGGCTGAGAGCAGCCCTGAGGAAAAGGACCTGGGGGTCTGGAGTGATGAAAAGCTCAACATGAGCCTGCAGTGTGAGTGCAGCCCAGACAGGAACTGAGTCCCGGGCTGCTGCAAAAACAGCATGGCCAGCAGGGCAAGGGAGGGGATTCTGCCCTTTTACTCTGCTCTCCTCAGACCCCACCTGAAGTCCTGTGTACAGTTCTGGAGCCCTCAGCACAGGAAGAACATTGAAGTGTTGGAGTGAGTCCAGAGACGACCACAAAGATGCTCAGAGGGCTGCAGCAGCTCTGCTATGAGGACAGACTGAAAGAGTTTGAGCTCTGCAGCCTGGAGAAGAGAAGGCCTCAAGAAGGCCTTGGAGTGACCTTCCAGTATCTGACGGGGGCTACAGGAAGGCTGGGGAGGGACAAATTACAAGGTCTTGTAATGACAGACCAAAGAGAAGTGGATTTAAACTGGCACAGGGGGGATTTAATCTGGATGTTAGGAGGAAGTTCTTTCCAGTGAGGGTGGTGAGGCACTGGAACAGGTTGCCCAGGGAGGTTGTGGCTGCTCCCTCCCTGGAGGTGTTCAAGGCCAGGCTGGATGAGACCTTGAGCGACATGTTCTAGTGGGAAGTGTCCCTGCATATGGTGGGGGTTTGGAACTGGATGAGCTTTGAGGTCCCTTCCAACCTAAACCATTCTATGATTCTAAGCTAGAACTAAGGAACAAAGTTGTGAAGATTCCTGCAAAACTGCCAAGTAAATAGAAACTGATTTGTAAGTTGCAGTTTCTGTAGAAACATTGCTAGACCACGGTTGAATCAGTCTGTTGTGTTTGCTTATGCTTGGATTTGTGAAATCACTGTGGGAGGATGAGAAGCTGCTCTTTATTGGAAGGAGGTGAATGACTTTAAGAAAAAAAAAAAACAAAAGTCTTTCTATGTTGAATATCACTATCTTGTGAGGAATCAGCCTGTGCCCTGTGCAGGACAAGTTTTAACCTGACGTACTATACACAGATACAGTAGTCACACTTTGCCTTTGCTTTAACAGATTGGCAAATGAACTCTCTCAAAAAGGTTGACAGTTGAGTTCAAAGATGGTTTTATGACTCAGGAGGGTTTCTGTACATCACTCACCCTAATGAAAAACAGTGCTTAGCTAATGAAAATTTCATCTATCTGCTGTTACCATCAGAGTTATTAGCATCATTCCTACAAGACTTAAGTAGAGTGGAAACTTGAAAAATCCTGATTTTGCTTTTCCATCTTCATTGGGTCTCTCATTCTTCATTCTGTAGTACTTAAGAGATATCAAACATGGGGATATAATTGCTCAGATTACTTTTTCACAGGCAAAAGTAAATAAAATTCTTAGTTTGAAATTATAAGTAAATGAAGTGGGTTGACCTTGGCTAACTGCCAGGTGCCCACCAAGCTGCTCTATCATTCATTCCCCCTCCTCAACAACGCGAGGGGAGAAAATGCAATTAAAAGCTTGCGGGGTTGAGATAAGGACAGAGAGAACACTTAGCAATTACCGTTGTAGGCAAAATAGACTCGACTTGAGGAAATGAATTTAATTTATTGCCAATCAAATCAGAGAAGGATAGTGAGGAATAAGAACAGACAAAAAAAATTCCTTCCTCTCACCCCTCCCTTCTTCCTCGGATCAACTTCATTCCCAGCTTCTGTATTCCTAAAAGATGCAAAGAGATGGGGAATGGGGGCTGTGGTCAGTTCATCACATGTTGTTTCTGCCACTTTTGCCCTGTTTCACTGTGGGGTCTATTCTCTTTTTTCTTTCTCTCCTCTTTCAGTGCGAGGTCTTTGTTGATTTGTCTTCCCCTGCAGTGTGTATCCACATGTACATGCACTATGCAGTAGCTTTTGTCCAAGCCTACTGAACCCACAGTGCTTCTGAGTGTTCACAAGGGTTACCTTAACCCGATCAATGCTTCTGTCACTGCCCTGCCAAAGAATCCTGCATTTCACAGGCAGTTTTGCTGGGTTTTTAGAGAACTACTTGTAGTTGGTAGAAGTCCATCTTGGTCATACTAAAAGTGGGGCTTAATGCTGGTAGCGTGCTCTGAAATCACCACTTCAACTTCATGACCAAAACCAAAGACAGGAATTGGTGACAGGGAAAGGATGTTTTTGTGATCATCTGTTAGATTCTCCCCCTGCTCTCTTTTACTCTTCCTCTTGTTTATCTCACCTCACGTTATGCTTAAGGAGTGCAGTATTGTTGCAATCTCCAAACCAGAAAATGCCTCTTCTAGTAACTAGAGCTATAAATCACCTCTGATTACCAGATTTGCTTGGATGAGAAATATATCTTAGATTTTTCAGTTATGTCAATTAAGGTTATGTTTATAGGGGAAAAAATACCTGTAACATCTAAAATTAGGCGTTTTGGTTCTGCTGATGTTCGCTTATTTAATTTAACATCATGGATTAAATTAAATTTAAAAATCACAAAGAATAAGACTAGATCGTGTAGTGAGGACGTAGAACAAAGAAAGGTGTTTAGCATGCCTTAGAAGTATGCTAGGAAAAGAAACTCTTTTGCAGTGATCTACAATTATCTCATCAGATTAAGAAATCTGACTCCATTGCCCTATGGAACCTGATTAACAGAGAATAGTCTGGACCCATGAAAATAAAATTATTAAATCCTCTTTTAGGAGAAACCACTTGGTTCTATTTGTGAGGTGTTGAAGAGGTGTACTTGCCAACTTAGCAATGGTGGTGAGCCTGCCACTTTGAGTTCAGTGTTCCCACGTGGATTTTTCAGCAGAGATAGACAGAGGAAGCAGATGTGATGGAAACAAATGAATAATAAATGTTTGGAAAGATGTAAAGTCAGAACATTTAGGAAAATGCAAGTAAGTTGTGAAGGGCATAAATAGAGAAGATTGGGCACAGTCAGTGTTTATCAACATGCAACAATATTTTTCCATTACCTGTGTGCTGCTTTGTGCTGCACAAATGATCACTGAGTGAACAAGTTACTTTAGTGTGAAAATGATGGACTATTAATTTTGTATGATTGTTTGCTGTGAACGTGTCTCATTTATCTTGACAGTGTATGTGAAAAGTCATTATTAAATGCGAGACTATTAGTTTCCCAGGAATTGGCATTCTCTAGGGGATTTTATTTTATTTTTTTTTAACATGATAAAGCTCCCTTCCAAAAAATAAATAAAATCCAACCTCCGACCCTTAAAAAACAGCCCGTACAGTTTTCATCAGCATTTAATATTTCAAAGAGATACAGTGTCCTCCAAAATGCCACAGTAAAAGGTTGATGTGGGCACAGGGATTCCAGATCAATTATATGGGTAGTCTTCTGCAATTTATCATTTGAAGATAGCATCTGTGTGGATTTGAAAGAGTAAGCCAGTCAATATCACAGGACGTAGATAGAAGAAGACAAACTTGGTAAGAGTATTAAGGATAAAAATAGAACAGTGAAGGAAAAATTGTGGATGATGGTATGAGACATGTGCTGCAGGAACCAGGTATTTAATGTAATTGCTCTCAGTATAGTGGCATGAAGAAGGAATTGTTCGCTTTGATACAGTAATCCATTGTTCACCCTCAGCCATTAGTAAAATCAGGCGGAAGGGATTGAGAAGGTATTAGCTGAATGAAAATGAATGTAGTTATATGAGGGTATCATATTGCTTGCCTAACCTAGGTGAATGGAAGATGAGAGAGAACCACCACTCCCTTCACCCCTTCCCCTTTCCCCCGCCATAGAAGCGTCCATGAGTATCTCTAAGAGTGTTTAGAGAGATTTAAAATAAGGATAAAGGATGAGGTGAATCCGTTACAGATATCTGACATTCCTTTGCCAGCAGCAGTATTGATTTCATCAGTGTATGCTGACATCTGAAAGGAGTTTCTTTTCCAAGTGAAACCAAAAGCTAAAGCAAGTAGGGCTTTGGGAGCACATTTCTGTAATCAGTAAACTAGACACAATCTTTCTAGGGAACAGAGCTGTTTGTGTAAGAATGAGGTGATTATATTGCTTTGTTTTCTAATGATTCTAATATATTTGGGAGAAGTTGTAGCACAACTTTGTATTTGTTGTGGACTTGTGTAATGGTAAATCTTACAACCAAGCATGAAGTAGTTAGATTTAGAATGAATTCTCATGTAGTAAGAGCCTTTGCAGAAGAAACATTGGTTAAAGAGTGGGGCTAAATACTAAGGGAGAACAGTCCAGTTAGAGTATTATATACAACCCCCCTTCTTTCCTTGTAGTAATTTGTGAAGGTTTCTGACACAGATCTATCCAGGGGACAGCAGTTAACTCTCTCTGCATTGCAAATAGGCAAATTGTATTGCACTGTTGGGCAGCATTCGTGTAAGGGAGCAGACTTTACAGATCTGTGTGGATTGAGTGGAGGAGCATGGTGCACTTCAGACCCTTGTTGTCATACTCCAGGTTTTGGCAAGGCTGTAATGGAGAAAAGTGTCAAACTGTTGATTCTAAACTTTAAAGCTTGCAGTTGCCTGGAGGTGAGCTGTGCTGACAGACTGTGACAGTCGAGCTCACAATTTATGGTTTGGCTCTTCAAATCATTTGTGGTGGCAAGAATTTGTCCCACATAAGCTTTGTGATGAGCCTCATCTTTTTCACCGCCATCTCCTCAACAGCTAGGGGATGCCCAAAACATCTCCTGCTTTAGGGAAAGATAGATGGGATGCTTAGGGAGGAATGTCATCATTTTTCCCCACAGTCTGTTGCCTGCTGCAGGATGGAAAGAGCCAGTGGCATCTCATGATCTGTGTTCTGTTTCATTTCTGATGAACTGCCAAACATAGTTGCTCTGCAGAAATTAAGCAATATTTTCATGTTGCTATACCCATGCAGGCATTTACTGCATTTTCAAGGATGAATCTTAGGTACCTTGAGGTCTGATTATCACATCTGCAGCAGTTTTTCTTTATTCCAGAATAAATATTTGGGAGTGAAGCTTTAGGAAAGCTTCTGAGAAAGGGAACCTGAGTTAATTTCCCGAGTTGGAATAAGTATGAGTGATGGGTGAAAGAATGTATGATGTATACAATGTATAAAAATGACCAGCAAACTGGGTTTGAGCTGTTTTAAAGACAAAAACTAACATGAAAAAACAAACTAAAACCTATTGTGGGGTGTACAGCTACATGGGCTTACTTCTAATTTCACATTTTTATAGGAGAAGATTTCAAAATGTATAATACTTGAATTGCATTCTGTTTCACAGTTCACTTTTTGTCTTTCTCTGAATTTGACTCTTACCTGTTGCAATGTCCTCTGCAATATTGTCAAGAGTATCACTGTGACTAGAGATAGAGGTAGCTCAGATCTCTCCTCCTTCATTGCCTAGCCCTGATCTTATAGCATACAGCCACAGTTCTGGAAACCATGAAATCCCCTGCCTGCTCTCAACTGAAGAGTGGAAGAACTTCTCCTCTTGTAGACTTGCTTCTGAAAATTTCAGAGAGCCAGCAATTCCTGTAGGGCCAGCACCTGCTTGTTTGGGATTAACTCCATTTGGGTTGAAGTGGTCTCATTATAATCAGCAGCAGTTACATCTTACCCTTTACTCTTCAGTGGGATTAATACAGCACATTAAAGGGTTGGGTTTTTTAAATTTTTTTTTTAGTTGTGTGGTTTTTTCCTTCTGAGAGACACCAGGTTAATTCCCTGAAGTGCAGAACTCTTTGTTGAAGTAGCTGCTGGTATTCTTGTGTTACAAATACCTGGGGGTGCTCAAGAACCTCTCTGCCCTAACGTCCATGAGAGGGCGTAAGGAACGTTCCTCAGAGGCCACGAATCTCTCATAGCAGAGTGTCCTTAAAGACATTGGTCTGCTTTGAAGTGACTCCAAGAGGCCAGGCAGTATCTGGAGAGCAAGGATGGTGACACTGACTTGAGTGAAAGTTCTGAATCCTGCTGACCAGACTGAAAACTACACAGACTCTCCTAAGCCGCTTCGGGAAAGAACAAATGTAGCAGTATCTTTAAAGGAAAGCCTTTGCACCCACTCAGGCACACTGCTTGCCAGCCCATTCTGCTGCCCTGCATTCTAAATACAAATATCAGTGTGTTTTCAAAGAGTAATTAGAGAGAAAAAATGAAAAGCCTTGAATAATCCTGGATAAAGCAATCTTTCAGAACTTCAGTGAAGTTCTAACATCACAGCGGCTGCTGCTATAGAAGAAGAAGAATCTTGGTTTTGCTAGTTGCTTTGGCACGTTTGAGCAAATGAGTGAGCTGCTGCTGGCCAAAACCTGTTTCCCCAAATGTTTCGTTCTGCTTTTTTGTTCTTATTTTTAATCTGTGTTCTCTAAACTGCATTATCATATGTGAATTCTGCCTGCATAGTTATGAAAGTAACTCACTCGCAACTGTCAGAAATACCTTATGAATAAGTTATCAACCACCCCTAAGAGCTGGAGCTGCAAACATTTTTTAGAAAAGTAATATTTATAAGTCTCTGAACGTTTTTCTGTTAATATACTTATCAAATAAATGCAGCCATTCACTTAGGTTTAGGAAAACAGTTCCTCTCCTTTCTGTTTAAAAATCTGCACCTCATCACTTCTGTTTCCTCTAATGCTGCCATGTCAGTGGCAGCTTTCTAACTGATTTAAATGATCTTTTACAAAGTTCGATTTAAATAAGCTGGTTTTATCCTGAGAGACCTCAAGGCTCTTGAGGAACATCCCTCCCCCACCTCAACCACACAGACATTTAATAATGCATCATAAATTGCCAGTGTAATGATGGAAAGCACCGGGGAGAGCAGAACTGCAAATTCTCAGTTTTCTTTAGAGAGCAACAGGATTAGTAGAATAATAAAAGGAAAACCTTCTCTCTTAGGGAGACACTGCATAGCTTGGGCAGCAAGCTTTAGTGTCTGGTGCTGTCTTTCATGACAGGATTGTGATTGCGAGTGATGATGACCCAAATGTCTGTAGCTGAAATGTCCTGGCTTCAAATTTGATCAAATCATTGGAGACTTGGATTATATTTAATTGTAAATTTTTTTTTTTTTTTTAAAGGCAAAAAAGTTGTAACCGAAGGAAAGAGACAAACAACTTATGTATTGTAAGGATGGGGAGGAGCCCATCTTTTACCTAGGCAGTATTGTGGTGTGTAAGGCTGAATTTCATCTGAACAATTACTTTCCAGTATGGCTACTGGGTGGACTGTTTACTAATGTGTCACAGAATTGCAGGCTGTTAGGGGTTGGAAGGGAACTCCAGAGATCATTGAGTCCAGCCATTCTGCAGAGCAGGATTAACTAGGGCAGGCTGCACAGGAATGCACCCAGGTGGCTTTTTTTCTTCTGGAGTGGGAGACCTCATAACCTGTCTGGGCAGCCTGCTCCAGGGCTCCATCACCCTCACAGTGAATAAATTTCTCCTTATGCTGAGGTGGAACCTCCTGTGGTTTAAAATATTTGTTTCTAATATGCATTATATGGATAATTATTTTACTGCTTATGGATTTCTAGGTGATACCACACCAGATGTAATTTATGAAGGTATTTTTAGCTGGTTTGTTACTTGACAACAGCCTTATTGAAAGAGGAGATTTCCTTTGGCTTACCTGCTTTTGTTTTGAATTGTTTCCTTGCTTCTGACTGGACAGCAGCTCCATCCCTGAAAGTTAGAGAAGTTGTGAGGGTGCTTGTGTTTGCACTGCTGCCCTGGTGATGAATTACTCTCAAACAGTCCAAGTTGGTAAACAGTTTTAAGGCTAACCTAAACATTTGCAGCTAGTAATTAGTGTTTTCTTATTAGGCAACTGGGGGAAGCTGAGCTGCTGCCAGCTCACAGGGAACTGCTGACTCCTGCTGTCTAATGCTTTACAGCTCCCTGAGGGTTGTAGTGCAGAGTTAGAGAAACCAACCCTGCGCTAAAGGTAAAAACCAGACATGGGGCATGTTAGACATGTGAAAGAAGACAAGGCAATGAGAGGGTAAATGAAAACTGAACAAATCAAAGTGAAGCAGAGCTGAAGTGCAGCGAGTCCGGCAGTGGAGAGAAGTTATGAGCAGAAGAGGACAGTCGGGGAGGTCTCAGAACAAAAAGTAGATATAATGAACACGGAGCTGCTAAGATGCTGCAGTCAGGCACGTGTTCATCTTCGCGTGAGCTTAGAGGCGCTAAAATTCTAGTACCTGTCTTATGTTCTCCCACTATTGTGAACCACTGTTTTGGAAACTTGGTTTGTGTCATTCTATCAGCTTGTGAAAAGCTGGAGCCCAAATGTCTTCGTTGCTGCAAAGGGCTGCCTTATGCAGATGGAAGCTGGTGATATGTGAATGATCATTATGCTGTGTCAAGTCTCATTTTAAAGACCATACATATACCTTTTTAAAAGAAAAACAAACTACTTCCCCAGTCTGGAGAGACACATAAATCATGTATTTTTAGCACCTCAAAAGACCACTAGAAGATGAACTCTAATATTTCAAGTGCGACAAGCGATCCATACACATGAATCACAATTTGAGTTACATTACAACCGAGCTGATGTATACCACTATGTGCTTCATGGATTTTACTCAAACAATATTAAATAAACCCCCAAAGCTTTTTGTGATGAATACCTAACCTTTTACAAGAATTTGTAGAATTGTGGTCCAGAACAACAGCTTTAGCATTGCCCTACAGGCTTTAATAAGGAAATGCTACTGCCGGTTTTGACCTCTCAGTATTGTTCTCTGTAAAGGAAATCTGTGTCTTAGCAGAAGCCAAATATTGCAAAGGGAGGAAAATGAGAAAGATTGAAAAAGTTTATGGAAAATGCACCAAGAAAGATTGAGAAGAGAGCTAAGTAAATGAGCAAAGTTTGAAGAGAGGGATCTTTTGTTCCTTCTGCTTCCTTTGTTAGGTCCAGACTTTTTCTTCCTGACTCAAGGACTTTTGTAGCAACCCAGTGTCAGTTGTTCTCAATTCCTCTATTTGTAGCCAAGTCATCGCTTGAAGTCCTCAGTCTCCTTTTGAGAAATTCTCCCACAGTGATATTTTCATATTAGTTGTGAATTTTCTTTTTACTCCTGGATATTCTTGTACATTGTGCTATGGTAAGGTGAACCTTTCTTGCAATGAATCAAAGTTCAAGTTCCTTCACCTCAGACATTTTTAATCCTCTTGTTTCCCTTTGCGAGGAGAAAGAGGAGAAATGTGTCCAGTGGATTCAGTGAGAAAGCTGGAGAGAGAGAGAGGGGACTGCATGAGGTTAATTTTCAGGTGAATTGGTTGCTGTTTTGACATTCTTGCTTTCTTTTTCTTCCTTTCCCTTTTATGCTAGAAAATTATTAGATATGCAAGAGAAAACTCCTCAAAGCTATGCTCCAAAAGCCTATTAAAAAGAGGCTGCAAGCAGAACAGTGTGAACACACATCAACACCTGAGTGTTTCCCAAGTGGCTCTAGCACTCAGTGGTGTGATAACAAGACATGTGGGAGGATTTTTCTTGGCTTTTATCTTCCACATATTTGATGCTCCTGACTTTTAAAAATTCATTTCGTCAAGTGGCACTGCAACAGAAACAACAGAAATGTGGGAACAAGGTAGTTCAAGGTGTTTGCAGTGGTATATGAAGTCTTTTGCCTCCAGGCCATCATTTCTAATTCAGCCTAAGATGGCAAGAGTCCATTGCTCCCAGCTGACAGCTGTTTGGTGGCCAACACAAAGTGGTTTCTACTGGACAGATGTCTGTAGTGTATCAAGTGCGAGTATAACTGGCAAGTGTTTCATTTTCAGAGGCTGGAATCTGTGGGTGTATCTCAACTATGGCTACTTGGTTTTAGGAAGGTTAAACAGGGTACCTTGCTGTAGGCAACCAAGAACTCACTATGTGCACAATTAAACCCTGTCACCTTCTGGGGTTAAATGCTGATGTTGTGGAACTAACCTCTGGTAGCACTTCCATTGTGTCTCCATAGGCACACCATGTGCTGAGGGAGAAGGGAAGCTACCGCTGCTCTCTACAGGTGGCTGTGCAGAAGGATGTGGTAGAAGACCACACTGTGGGGTGACCGACTCAACTGCCCCGCTGACTGGGGGAGTTCTTCAGCTGTGGTGTCGATGCATGCCTTACTGTAGAGCCAGCAATCAATAGCGAGGGGAAAGTAATAGGGGAGAAAAAAATGAGTCTGACTCATCTTTCTTTGTGTGGACGTATGTAACACTAGAATTAATCTTTTGAAAACCATAAATTACTTTATGTAAAATCTGTGCTGCTAAGCAGAAAATCAATCCTGCTGAGAAAAAAAATAAAGAGAATTCTTCAGTATAATATCTACTTTTGTGGGGAAGGAGAGGGGAAGATTTTACAGTTTGCAGTATCACAGAGCTTTGGGGTATTTAAACAGGCAAGTAAATGATAGGTTTGATTCACTACTCTGAAAGCAGATTTGAATTTTGGATTTGTGGCAGCAGCGGGGATTGCTGAAGAAAGCAGAGAAATAGGGTCAAGTTTTTACTGCTTCTTAATAATTTTCTTTCCCCCATTGATATAATGTAAAGCAGCATTCAAATATGCTTAGGTGACTGCCTCAGTTTTCTGTTTGTGCAGGGTGTGGTAGTGGCAGAGAGCATTATACAGTCCCTCCTGCAGCCTAAGTGTTTTTCAAGGACAGGACACTGTCAGAGCACTCGGGTGAGCCTGGAGGGATGGAATAGTGCCTGATCAACTCAGCAACTGAATCTGCTCCATTGCCCTGACAAACTGTACTGTCTTACCTGGCCAGCATTGCGTCTGCCACCACTGTGTCCAGAGCTACTGTGTCATTATGCCTTAGTTTATTGATGAGACAGAGTTAGGATTTTCAGTGCTGCAGACTTCTGACAGTGTTTTATGTTTGAAAATTCTGTATCAACTTTCTCTTTTGGGATTGTCATAGAAAATACCTAAATGTGTGTGACTTTTACAGAGTTGGGGGAGGAAAAAAAAAAAAGAGTAGTTTCCTGAAGAACACTAGAAGGAGCCCATTGCTATGATACAGGAATTTTGACTCTCCTTTAAGGAATACTTTACTACTAAATTTATCTTGTTCTTTATGCTAGAGTTAAGCCAGATTGCCTTTGGAGTTGAAAATGGAATTTGTTTTCTCTTATTCTAAGGTTGTGTCGTGTTATTGATTTTTATTAAGCCTGACTGTAACTTTTCTTGGTGGTTCTTCCCTGCAGATATTGATGAGTGTGCTGCCAAGATGCATTATTGTCATGCCAACACCGTGTGCGTTAACTTGCCTGGATCCTATCGTTGTGACTGTGTCACAGGATATGTCCGTGTGGATGATTTCTCCTGTACAGGTGAGCTCTCAGCTATACAACAATACCACTCTTATACTTGCTGTCTTGTGGTTATTACTTAGCTTCTAATTGGTCCCTGAGCCTCCCCAAACCACACATATGGTAAAGAACTTGTCCCATGAGGTTGGTGGAACACTGAAATAGGAAGGTAGTTGAGGCTTTGTCCCCGGAGACGTTCAAGGTGATGCTGGACAAGTCTGTGAGCAACCTGCTCTAGTGGAAGATGTCCCTGCTGACTGCAGGGGGTTGGACTGGATGAGCTTTGGAGCGTCCTTCCAACCCAAACTGTTCTATGATTCCATGATTCTATATTATCTGCCTATTGGTAAAGAAATTCAGGCACAAACCAGATAGATAAACATGGTTATGAGGAGGTTCCTTTCCTGTATATGGGCTTTTGGGATTAAGTTGGAAGCTGACTCCAAAAACCCTGTGGTGCACAATGCTGAGTGCTGCTGTCTACCAGGGCATGTAGGGTGATTTGGATTGGAGGCTACCTGAAAGGTCATCAACCTCTTGCTGTGGGCAGGGACATCTTCTAACAGACCAGGTTCTCAAGGCCCCATCCAGCCTGGCTTTGAACGCTTCCAGGGTTGTAGCCTTTGTGACTTCTCTGAGCACCCTGTTACAGTGCCCCAGCACTCTCATAGTGACATGGCCCTTCATGTCTCGTAATTGCCTTGCGTGTGAGGTGCAAAGGCTGAGATCAGTTCATGCATCTAGTGAGAGGAAATAACATTTTGTTGCTTGTGGTTTGAAAGTGACCAGTGAATGGAAAGATGAGAAATTATCCAGGAGGAGAAGCTTCTGGACACAACTGAGACAGATACTTAAAAGCAAACCTGAAAATGAGTTAACTCCTCAAACCCAGTTATTATTAGATGGTTTGGAAACTACTGTTATTGATGCTGAGAACCAACACCTCCAGGACTGTGACACGTTGTTTAGAAAGGACAAGTGTGATAGCATTGGACAATAAATCTAGTGATTTAAAAATTCTTTTTTAAAAAATACCTGTCAGCAGGATGTGCTCTTACTGCAGAGGAGGTAGGGCTCATTTCCAACTAGAGCTTTTTAAGGGATCGCATCTGTAAATCTCTGGGAAAATTGTGAGAAGCTTCCAGAACACTCTGCCCAACAAGATGTAACTGAGGAACATCTTTCAGTCACGATGCTGCAGAAAGGCTGGTCTCAGGATTCTCTTGATGGTGCACCTGTCTGACAAAGGAGGAAAATATCAGGCAGATGTATTGGAACGGAAATAAGTCAGCTCGACACAATAGCATGTTTGGAACTGTGTTGGGGTGAGCTGTTTTCTCAAGTGGAAAGATGGCACAGGAGTATTCACTGTGAGAATGATTTCCAGCCCAGGATGGCTGTAATGCACATGCTATCCTTGGAGAAAGCCATAGGAAGGATTGAGTTTCGTGATGACAACATGTCTTGTAGCTAAGATTATGTACTTTATAAAAGCTGTAGGGAAGTCCTGCCCATCTCTTGAGAAAGGCTGATACTAAATGACTGTCATGAAACTGCTTTTTATTTTGCCCAGAGAGCTATTAATTCTGTATCGTCTGTGTCTCCTGAGTGAACTTGGGGCTGTTTCTTGCTCTTTCGCAACCTGCCATGTCAGAAAAGTTTCAGACCTAAATGTGTGTGCTATGTGAGGTAGTGGCCTTCACAGTGATGGGAGAAGTGGTTCTGATAAGCTGACACTTGCTTTCCATGTATGCACTACTGATTTCCTAATGTTCCTTGCCTTGCAGCAAGGCACTATTATTAGGCATGCAAATGGTTTAGAAAGCAGGGTATTTGTGATTTACAGAGAAAGTGTGGAATAGCAAGACAGGCTACTTGACAGTAATGGATGAACATTCATTTAAAGTCTATGCACACAAAAAAACCTACTCCAGACCAGTTATAAGAACGAAAATAACAGTATGAGTGAGAGAACTATTTCTTGCAGGTTTATTACCTTGCTAAAACATCTTCCTTATTGACATCACAGTTAAAAAGCACAGCAGGAATGTAACATAGATGAGCAGAAACTTTGTTCATTGCCTGTCGGGTCTGGAAATAATTGTATATTATAATAGTAAATGTAAATGTGTTTAAAATAAGGATTGTGCAATAGAATCCTGAGTTTGTATCTATGCATTGTGTTTATGCAGACTCTTCCCCTCATAATCTTAAAAAAACGAATATCAGTTACAAAAAAAAAAAACCCAAAACCCCACCCAGGCAGCAAACACTTAACTATAGTTCCTTCTCATGCTGGCACCAAGGTACATCAAGCAAAAGGGAAAAAATGGCTGTAGATGTTACTCAGTTTGTGAACTTTGTCTCTTTATTCAGACAAAATAAATGAGGTATTATCTTCTCACTAAGCCACATCAGAAAGGCTGAGGTGTGTTGGTAGTCTGACTGTATCTGAGTTCTATGGGAGTGTGTGTCAGGCTCTGATGGGTTCAAGGCAAGGCTCAGGTGTAAGCACTTAAGGCATGTGCACAGCTCTGCTCCTGTTTTACAGACCGTTGGCCTAAAAGCAAAGTTGTTCCAGAGAGCGGGAGGTATCCTGTGTTAGGAAGTCTGAGTCTAGCTTGTCGAGGTACAGAGTCGTCGTCTGCTGTTGGGGAGATGCTGTGTGATGCTGAGCAGACCTGTACTGAGTCACTTTGTTGCCTGGCCCCTGTGCTCTGGCCTCTCTTGAAAGGTAGAAAGATGTGATAGCTTCACAGTCAGAAACTGTTCTTGAGCTTCATGAATGATACTGAAGGGTTTGTCTTCGTAAAAAGAAAGGATGTGAATATTAAAATACAAAGTCAGTTGGAATTGAGCAACATGAAGTTCATTTTGCTATTGCTGAATTTTAAATACTAAACTTCACTGTGTTTGTTTTCTATAACCCTGCATCTTTCCCAAATTAAACTGATTTGTACTGGGTTTTGATGTTGATAAAACATTTTTTCCCCCAAATGTTTGTTTTTTTTTTAGAATAATACTTTCCATTTCTGATCATGAGAACTATGGAGTAGGATCTTCCTGTGGTTATCAGCAAGAAGCTGCTGTGTGGAAAGCTGTGCTGATTACACAGGAATTGCAGTCACAGAGACAGAATATGAAGATAATACTCTGGACTAAGTCTACCATTGAGTTCTGAACTTTGATTAAGAATTAGGTATTGGCTATTTTAATACATAATCAATACTCAGTCTCCCCCAAACAGAAGACCTGGTGTGTTGAAGTTCACCCCTGGTGTTTGGTGACAGGTTAGTCAACCTAGCGATAACTTGAACCTGCGTTCATCAAGAAGAGTACATTGGTGTTTTTCTGCTCAGCGGTTCCTGGAGCTTTGAGCTCTGAATGTTAATGAAGTCATGGAGTGAAAGACAGTTTTATTAAGAAAAGTTCTCCCTGACTAGGAAGCTTCTTTCAGGCTGCTCCTGTGGCACTGACAGGTTGTTTATCTGTTCTCAGGTAAATCACAGGCTTGTCCATTCTGGAAATGGCAGCAAAATTTGCTGCTCCAGATGTTCTCATTTACTGGAATCTACTGAATTGAAGCATTGTATTGACTCCCATAGTTGGGTTTTTTCCCCCCACACCTGCTTGTTGAAAAATAATTTCTCTTGGGTTACTTTCTTCTAACAAACTGTTTAGGTAGTGTGCTTCAGAAGGGCTTTATTTAGTTTCATGCTTTTTGAAGCATTATAAAGTAGATAATAGCAGTCTCATTTTTGATGGGCTCTGTTCTCTGGTGTGATTCTGAAAATGCACATGTGTGATTTTTCTGTAGTTTGGAACTACAATACATAGTTTCTACGTCCCACTGCCATTCAATCAAACAAACAAATGTTGATTCATCTTAATAGGCTATAAGTTAACTATAATAACTACATATATCAAGCTAATATGAAGAGGAAGCAGTGCAGACAACTCTCCTTTTTTTTTGCATAGTAGTGGGGTTTTTTATGAAGACATTCACGATGATCATGATAAATTCCTGGCCTCTAAAGCTTAAAAAATGAGCTTACAAATGAGAGCCAAGAGTTTATTACTGTTTGTGTGTATTACTCATGAATCTTTTGCAAAATGAGGAAACTTCCTTTTTATTTTAGAATGGTTTGGGCCATTTTGCCCTAGGGGCATCTTTTCAGGAAACAGTATGGAAAATTATCTGGCCACTTGGCTTGGCCAGAACATGGTAGCAGCATCTTCTGCCAGAATGTGGCACGACCTGTATGCAAGGATCTCTTCCTTATGCACCAATCTATTTTTATTTTGCTTCTCCATAGAAGGACCCGTCTCCAGTTCTGCATAATGTTTGACCACTGGGCTGTACTTTCAACTTTCTTTCTTTTTTCCCTTTTTTTCAGTTCTTATGTTGTATGATAATGATCACAGAATTTCTTTTACCTTTGGCTACTCTAAACAGTGAGTCACTAAAATAATAATAGGTTACTTGAAAAAAACGAACCTGTTCCTACTGCAGAAACAGAAAATATTTTCAAAATACATCAACCAGTGCTTTAATTCTGTGGAAAAAAAAGGATGTTGTACAGAAATATATTGTTTAGAAGAGGTCAGATTTTAAGTGCTAGTCTCTAGTTTATATGCTAATTTGATTTTACAGTATGGATGGATAACATGTATTAAGGAAACTTGATGATTTTGACAGGTTGTCCCACAAGCCCCTTCAGTTCTTTCCTGTGTGGTTTTTGGAATAACCTTCAGTTTTGACTCTAACACACCTTTCAAAACAAGCTCTTCTACAGCATGTTATTGGAAAAGCTGTGCTTAAAGCAGAGAAAAAACAGAGTTCTGAGAAATCTCAATTTCAAGGAAAAAAAACAGAAACCCTCTTCTACTCTGCCTTTCTTCCCATCCCCTGTCTGTGAAAGGCAACTCAGAATTTCCTGCCTTGGTCAGAATAAATGTTCAAATTGTTTGCTATCACTAAAATTGGTGCCTTCAGTTTTTTGTTGTTGAAGTTTGCTGTCAGGTTCAAGATGATGGAGTTGACCCCATAATAATACTAATAATGCAACAAATTTCACAATGGTGAAATAGCAGTCTCACAGGGCAGGGTACTGACCTCTCATCCAGAACCACTCTCTATTGAAAAAGACCTGAAGAGAAGCTTTTGGGCAGCCAATTGATAATGCCACCACTCTTTCAAAGACAGTGGTGTTTCTGCAGTCTAATCTGCTGACCCCCTTTTCCTTTCTTCTTTTTTTTTTTGGTGATCTAAATTACCATTTAAGAAAGCAACATTATTTTCCTTGTTGTGTGGCACCTGGACTTCTGAAATACTCATCAGGGCCTTGGATGTTCACAGAGGTCAGTAATGTTCACAAATGGCCTGGAGCTGGTGAGTTCATAGACATCTGGGCCAGTAAGCCCAGTGAAGATAGGTCTGTGATGAATCTCCTTAGATCTCATTGTTCTAAAGGATATCATTAGTGACTATCTTGTCTAGCATTACATAATTATTAAAGAAACACTACAAAAATATTAATTGAGTTGGGGTCATAGGTCTGTCACCATTTATAGATTAGATAGCAGATACTCAACATGATAGGTACGACTGGGGGAGAGGACCCCCGGCAGATCCGGACACTCCTGATTTGAGTTGGTACCGATATATTGATATGGGCATCTCTGAAGCATTTGCTGCTTCAGAGTTCACCCTGTCCTTTACACACTGAGGACAACCAGCCCATTGTCCTACAAGCTGCATCTTGATTTGTGTGCCTCTGTTCTCACTGCACTCTATCTTGAGGGCAACTCTTGGGCATTTCCAAATTTATTTGGAGATCGGTCTTAAACCACCCTGAAAGGAATTCACTATCTGTGGATTAGCTCAGCAGGCACAAAATGCTCTTATGCTAGTCTTGCCTTTCCTAAGATCTTTTGTCAAGTGCTAAGAGGCAAGACAGGGCTTAGCTTCTTCTGTTAAGTAGGATCCTTTTGTCTGAACTGCAGTCAATAGTTTTTCTGCTGCCAGAACTGTGAAGGGAAATGTTTAGTTCTAGGTCCCTTGAAATGTGAAAACATTTACTTCAGATCCCTGGATGGGCTGCTGGCCAAGTTCAGCAGCAGGTGATCTGTGAACCAGTGGATAGTGCTTGCATCAGAGAGCATTTCTTTGCTCTGCAGGACAAGCTCACAGACTGGAAGAGTGCTGAGTCAATCCAGCAAAACAGTGGAGTGATTCCATATGGGATGACAGATATTCCAAACCCATTAACTCAATAGGCTTTCAATCCCACATTTGGGCTGTAGATGAGTTCCACAGAGAGGTAACTACTGCATTCTTGCCATAGAGATGCTCTGTTGATCATACCACTAAAAACAATGATTCCTTTGTGTTGTCAGAGAATGCTGCACTGACATGGATGAGGAAGCTTCTCAGAGCATCCCTAGAAAGCTCTAAGTATTTAACTGCCCTTTTGGAGAAGGGGAAGTTGTGGCACAGAGAAGTATTAGCATCTTGCGAAAGCTCTTGTTGAGACAATGACGGCACTGGAGTCTGGAAAAACTAGAGGTGGGGAAAGGACAGAATTACATGAAGAAGGATCCAGGGAACAGTGAGGGTTGTTTTTTATAGCCTTATACTTTCACAAGAAAGAATGGCAGTTGACTGAGGCAGAGTGTGCATGGGCTAGAGTCACCACCTGATCTCCTGTTACAGATCATCTTCCTCTTCAAAGCAGTTCTGTAGCATCTTTTGTTAATTTGGAGCTGAGTTATTCTCCAGGCCCCTAATTTTAAATGCCATTTTACATGCTTTTGTTCCTCACTTCACCTTCATTTACTGGGTTTAACTGCAACATTTTTCACATTCTTTCCTGTAAAAAGA
The DNA here is from genome assembly GCA_013396675.1 of Eubucco bourcierii. Classification (NCBI taxonomy): domain Eukaryota; kingdom Metazoa; phylum Chordata; class Aves; order Piciformes; family Ramphastidae; genus Eubucco; species Eubucco bourcierii. The sequence continues at coordinate 834,998 of VWZE01023917.1, read as the reverse complement.
ATGCCGTTGGGAAGCTGTGTGTTATTTTCTCCCTAAGAGCCTTCAATCCAAGGAAAAAAATGTACGAAAAATGTAATATTTATAGTGATTTGAATTCCTCACTGGTAAATAGTTTAATTAAACAGCTTTGTGCTTTCCTGTGCTCTAGGCATGGAAGTGTTGCTAATTTGTCCAGAGTAGTTGGTAATCCTTTCAAGTCCTTTTGACACATTGATTTTCTGTAACTTTATTAATAGTAAGATTAATTAAAGAGCTGACCGCAAATCACGTTGGTAGTTGTGTTTCTTGACTTTGAGCATAATTAGCATTTTTACATGATTTCTTAGCTGCTGTGTATGTTAGCACAGAAATTTAGTACTTCAAATTGTTTTGCATATGCATGTTCGTGCTTCTGCATAAAATAAGTGTTAAGCTCATGCTTAGAAATAGGAATATTGATGTAATACTCATTGATGAAGCTATCCAAAGAACAAACAAGGGCAAACCATGTCATCTGGTCATCATTTAGTCCTGAGCTCTCTTATGCCAGGATTTCTCCTTGGTAGAATAGGACTAAATCCATTTCTGTGGCCCACAGACTCTTCATTCCTAATCTAGCAGTTACTACAAGCAGTTGGTGAGATGAGGGATGGTATAAGAGCCACCACACTGATTACTTTGTGCAGACATGGTATCTTGAAAACGTGCATCAGCCTCAGGATCGATGTCAGTAGCTGGGAGCAAAAAGCTCTCATGTTTTAGTCATCTGCTTCTGCAGTAAGTGTTAATGCCTTCAGGAGTGTAACTTGCTTTTGGGAAAGAGTTTACTCAATCAAGTTCTGATCCTTTAGGAGCTCTAACAGCCAGTTTGTCATCATCTTTGTACAAACAAGCACAAAAAAATCCTCTATGCTGTTTCTAGAAACCATTTGTAACAAACTCTGATTTATTCAGGCACAGGATTGAATTCTCCTACTAAATCATAGAATCATCGAGAAGGGCATCTGGCTCATCACTCCTCCCCAAGGCAGGATCCACAGGTGCTGAAGCATCCTGTGCTTGATCTGCTCTTAAAAAAACCCAAACAACTTCAATGAAGGAAATTCCTTAATCCTCTTTTAGTGTGGTCCTGTGTCCTCCTTTCCTACTCCTCACTACTTACTTAGCCGCTTAGAGATTAGCTTAATGGGTACCTTAAATCTCCCTTGCCACAGTTTAAACCCTTCACCCATGCTCCCAAACCTACGGTATTTCACAGCAGATTCCTTTTCGTCTGTGTCAAACTGCGAGGTGGTTGTTGTGTGTCAGAGAAGGTACTCTGAAGAATGCACTCTCAAGAATCACTTCTGAACATGGTGGTGCTGATTTAGTGGCTGGACTTGATGATCTTAGAGGTCTTTTCCAACTTTAAAGATTTAGTGGGAATGGTCCCAGGTAAGAGGGGCAGCGTACATGAGGGTTGGCAAATCAGACAGGCAGGTGTAATGTAAGGACCCCATATTGATTCCCTGAGGGCTGGGCTGTGTTGACATCTGCTGCCAAAGGCTGGTTAACCAGGCACAATGCTGACCATGTTGCATGAGAGTTCTCTGTTTGCCCTACTCTCTCCTCTCTTTCTGTCCAAACACATTGTTCAGCTAGACAAAGAGGAAATGTCATACAGCTGACTAATGGCCTGATACAGGCTCTCTGAAGTGTTTGCTTTTGGTGCCTGAATGGGTTGTCTGAGGTTGGTAATAATGAGCACATTACTGCTGGAAAATAGTAAGAGAAAAGACTCAAATGCTCCTCTGGCGTACACTTGTGTGTCTCGCAGTGTGCAGTGTCTGGAGTCTGGTGTGACCAACATCTGTGCAGTGGATGGGGCACACATCTGTATTTCTTCCAAAGAAATCCTGTACAGGAGAAGAGGAACCCATTCACATCGGAACATGGGAGTGCCAACAGTGGAATGATGAGGGATGCAACCCCTGGACCTCCAGAAGGACTGGGAACTTGAGGCTATGAGCTTGACTTGGACAAGTGTGTAGCTTGGGGATTTCCTCCTGAAGGGTAGTGTGGCATGCTGGGTGAGACCAGTGTGCCATGCTGGGTGAGGCTCCTCTGCCAAGGAACAACTGCCAGATCTGTGGAATGTGCAGTGCTCTGCAGTTACATCTGCTGCTTGGATTGAACTTTTCCAGGGTAAAGCCTTTATTTCTGAAACAAAGGAATTCTCAATGGAAAATTTTCCATGAAATTCACGGTACTTATGTCGGATGGGCTTTTCTGACAGTGAGAAATACGCATGACAAAGGCTTCTGCAGGTCTTGGGTTTTGCTTTTTAAAAACCTAAATGTGCATTTTACACACAAGGAAATAATACATTAACATTGCTGACTTTGCTGTGATCTCATTTTTCATGCCTGTGCTGAATATTTTATAGATCTGTGCATACTGATTGGGAGAAAGCTGATATTTTATTAATGGCTATTGATTCTCCAGTGCCTATTACTGTATACGAGTGATCAAAGAATCACCTTCTGACCAGTCTTAGGTACTGGAAGGACCTCAAGACCCAGGTTCAATGATGGACATCTGTTACTTGTTTGAAGTGGCCAGGGTTTTGTGTAAGCCCTGTTCAGACATGCATTGTAGATAGGCCAATTCTTGTTTTGCTGCTTCTGCAGCTTCCCAGATAACTTTAATTTTTTTTTTCCTTGCAGAAATGTGTGCACTAGGGAGTGGGGCAGAGTTTCTGTTGTTTTGAAGGTGTAATGTGGTCTGTCCTGTTGGGTTGTCTCATTCTGGTTTTGGAGGACCTTTATGCTCTCTCTGTGAACAAGAACATTGAGGTAGGGGCGAATGCTTGTGTGTCTGATAACCTAGTTATCCCAAATTTATTTCTGGATTTGTAAACAGTGAATAACCACAAATCTGGTTGTGCTGCCTCTCTGAAATGTTTGTGAAGTAATTTTAAAGGGTGTAGAGGAGCTGCCACTGGCAAGTAGACTTGCTTAGTCCTTAAGAAATAGAGCCTTTGGGAATAGCACAAGGAGGGGGAGAGGGAGAGGTGCTTTGATCTATCACTTTGTAGTTAATATTTCCATGCTTTCTACTGTAGGCTTTTTGCCTCCCAGTATGAAATTTCCTATTTAGTTACATGATTGCATGTAATAATTGCTCAAACTGGGGATTTTTCTGACTCTCCCAGAAATAGCTCTTATTCTTCATTGTCAGAGAAATGGGACAGAGCTAGGCAAATGAATGACACACTCTTGCTAATAGTACTCCCATTAGAATAGTCTATTGTGATTTTGATGTGCTTGGGTAGTTGCTTTTCCTCTTCAGAGTTATCAAATAAAGTTCAGTTTCAGAAAATACAGTCTGTGGGATAATCAGACTGAGGTAATAAGGTGTTTTGGAGAAGGCCTTCCTGTTAGAACAGATGACAGCAGAAGGGGCCAGAAAGGAGGACTGCCAAGCAAAGGCTAAGGATGGCCACTGAGAACCAGCTTAATGACCTGCAAGGGTAAACATACTTTCTTCCTATTTATTTATGGTGAAGAAAGCTTCTGTTTTCAGGCTCTTGGGGATTTGGTTTATTCTGCTATAGTTCTATTCACAAAATCCAATGTATATGAGCTTGCAATAATCTACCAACATGTGAAGGTTTGGGAGTTCCCCACCCCCCCACACTTTGTAAAATGACCCAGACTAGCACTCAGTCGGCTGGAAGTTAAATGATGAAGCTCTGTTTACAGCTTTGCACAATGTACAGCAGATATTTACACTATATACAGAATATTTACAGAAATATACAAGTAAAAGGTAATACAGCAACACAACTCCCCTCCCAGGAATCAGAGACCCCAGGAGGGGCTCCCAACCACCCCTGTACCTTTCCCCAAGGTTTGCCTTACGTGCAAGGTAAGTTAGGAAGATCGGCCAGGAGGGTTAGAAAAAAAGTGGTTAGTGAGGATTAATCAGCAAAGGAGCCAGAGCCCAGAAGCTGCTAGATCCCACCAGCAGCTCCTGTTCCAGCAAAAGCCAGAGAGAGACTGACTTATCTATTGTTTTGGTTAGTGTTCCCAAACAATTCTCCAGCAAGCGTATGAGTGAAGTAGACATCATGATGTTTTCCTTTCACAGCCTATAGTGTAATTTTCTCTATTAAAATATTCCAATTAGCCTCAAACCAGCACACAACATTTATCCTTCATGCTGGTGTTTGGCTTGCGTGTTTCTGGTTGGTTTGTTTGGAGGTGGTTTTGGTTTTGTTTGGGTTTTCGTTTGTTTGGTTTTGTTGCTTTTTTAAAAATTTCTTGTTTTTTTTTTTCCTTTCAAATGACACACATGTTGAAGGTGGCATTCTGTGCAACTGTATAGTTGTATATTTAGGCACACATGCAGTCCATGATGGGGCAGAGGAACCCTCTGATCTTTGGAGATTGCATTCAGATAGATCCCTTGGTGTCTATCCAATTCCGAACTGCATTCTGTATCTTAATTAGACCATAAATATGGCTTTGCAATAAAGCAAAGACATTCCAAGTGTAATCACATTCCACCACAACATAAAATGTTATTGGTTTTTTGCATGTGCTGGTAGTATCTGCCCAGTAGAAAGCTAAATAAATTCTGTCTTTGACTTCACTCTTTACATGCTTTTTACAGTCCCACAAACCCTAGGATGCTTTATGCAAAATCAGTTATAAGTGATTCGTGAATTATTATGGATAGAAAAGATAAATAGTTATTTGACCTGACTTTGGAGAGTCTGGATGCACTGTATAACAGAATGGGGAAAAGCAAGAAGGTAGACTCCACCTAACCTTGTTCTACTGCTGTCTATCCTTCTGTTCTGTGTAGGTTCCTGTGCTCCTTGCCTTTGTGCCTGTGCAGTTGCATGTGCAAGCACTGATGTACTTTCACCTTTGGCAAGAGGAGCTTGCACATGCAGGGCTCTGCAACGGAGATGTGGCAGAGGCTTTCTGTGATCTAATGGAGCAGGCAGCTGTGTACTGTGTGCCCAGCATGAACCCTGCTCTGTGGACAGCAGCAGGCTCTACCTGCTGCTGGGGTGTTGGCAGGTTCATGGCATATGTCATATCTTGAGCACCAATTGCAGGCAATGTCACATTTCTGAGACTGATGAAACCCTAGAGAAAATCACACTTTTCTGCTCTGAGCTTAGGGTGTGCTTTTTGAGGAACATTGCACTGAGGTGTGGAAGTCAGTAGGTTCAATGTCTTTCATTACTCCCACGGCCCCAGGCAGCTTAGTGTTCAGGAGTTAATCCTTACTCTCTAGGAGCTAGGATTATAAAATAAAGAAGCAAGAGATGAAAATTAAAAAGAAAATAAAGGCAGCAAAAAAAAAAATTCCTAGCCGATGTGAAATGTGTGCCACTAGCAGAAATGTTACAGAATTGTTTGCTTAGGGCAGCAAGCAGAGTGGAACGCATAAACACACGTGCTGTCTTTGATGGTTGATGCTTCCAGAAGAAGCAGAAATTACTGTTCTTAAGGGCAACAGAGCAGTCGCCTTCCATTTGGATTGTGAAAACTTATGACCAGTTTTGAGTGATGGAGTATCCACAACTGAACATTATTGATGATACTTGTAAAGACGGCAAGAGGCTTCTTTATTGCACAGAAACAGAAGAAGCTGTATCAAGTCAACTGGAAAGACCTAATCTAAGGCTTTAATGGAATTTGAAATGTGGTCTGGTTTGTTGTTGTTATGTGTTGGTGGTTGGTTGGTTGGTTTGTTTTCTAAAGGCACTTTGGAAACAAAAAGCTACGATGAGGTTGGAGAAGTTAAGAGTCCTTTACTATAGAATCAGTCAGAGTTGGAAGGGACCACAAGGATCATCTAGTTCGAATCCTCCTGCCATGGGCAGGGACACATCACACTGGATCAGGCTGTCCAGAACCCCATCCATCCTGGCCTTAAACACCTCCAGGGATGGGGCTTCCACCATCTCCCCAGGCTCTCACAACCCTCATGGTGATGAACTTTTCCCTAACGCCCAGTCTGAATTTACCCATTTCTAGCTTTGTTCTGTTCCCCCAAGTCACTATCACTACCTGACATCCTCAAAAGTCCCTCCCCAAGTCCCTTCTTGTAGGCCCCCTTAAGATACTGAAAGGTCACCCTAAGGTCACCTCAGAGCCTTCTCCTCTCCAGGCTGACAAGCCCCAACTCTCTCAGTCTGTCCTCATAGGAAAGGTACTCCAACCCTCATGGACTTGCATGTAATACAGTCAGACCTCTTTTTCAGGGCTGCAGCCCTTTGTGTATATTTTATCCATAAACAGTAGTAGAAAAATTTTTGACTTGGAACAAACTCAGTTGTTAAAATGAGCATGGAGGGGATTTTTATTTCTTATTTCTTATTACATATGAGTTCAGATGAAAAAATGACATTGCTAAATAGTCAGGTAACAGCACTGAGGCTGCTAAAAGTGAAGTTGCCTGCAAATCCCCACAATCCAGAGGCTGGTTGAATTCAAACTATACCCACTGTCAAACCAGGTTCTAAAGTCTTTAGTTGCTGCTGCTTCTGATTTGTTGCTCTGAGATTGTTGATTTATTAAAAATCATCTGTGCTATTAGACTGCCTGTCAGGATCCATAAATTGGACTGGGGACCAAGAGCAGTTATTACCCTGTGTGGATTTTGGCTTTGCGCTGCAGGAAAGAGGCTAATTAATTCACTGACAAAACGAACACATGCTTCTTTTGAAATATGAAGCTCTTACATGAATTTTTTTTCTCCCTAAGTCCATAAAGATGATTTTTTAATATTATTTCAATGGGTTAACTGCCTCTACAGTACAAATGTGTTTTTCAGTGGAAAGCTTAGTATTCTTAACACCCTTAACTTGAGATGTTGAGTTTAAAACACATTCGCCAAGTACAGACAGTGATAAAAACTAATGCTGCATTAAGGTTAAGTGCTTGTTGTGCTTGGTATATGACTACATTCAGACAGCTCTTGAAGGATATTAACAGATCAGTGCTGCAGGATGTCCCAGTTCTAGAGCATTTCCAGCTGCAGATGGTTTAAGTATAAACAGCTACCGCAACAAAAAACTGTTACTCCTGTTAGCATGGGGCAGCTCTTAATTGTTCATGTTTTGTATCCTATACCAGTGCAGACAACATGTGAGCATTTCAGGTTATGTCTTAGGAATTGCTTAAGTCACTGAAAAGATTTTGCAAGGTGCTGAGCTGCTGGCAGCTACTGGCTGCTGCTGCAGGCGTGTGTTGGCTTTCCAGTCAGAAGTAAAACTTGTCAAGCTGGATCTGAGCCTGCAAAGTATTAAGCATCTGCTGTAAAATTTTAAGTTCCTTCTCTTTGTGAACATTAATGTGAGTTGTCAGCAAATCTCTGGAAAGACTCCATACTATATTTGTTCTGGCCTCTGCTTTGGTGAACTTTCCTGCCTCTCCTTTCTGTGTGCTACATGGGAATAGAAATTAAGCAAGTTTAGCTAGTGATTGAGGGCATTAACTCTGTAAACAGCTGGACCTCAGGCTATTATTATAGTCTTTTAATATCTCTGACTCTTTTTTTCTCTAAACAGATTTGAGTTCAAGCTACTTTCTGAGCAGAGGTTGCTTATTAAAATAAAAAAAAAACAACCTTCAATTCTTTTACAGTGTTAAAAAAGAAAAAACCTAAATTGCTAGCATGGAGGCCTTCTCCCAATGATTCCTTTAATGAGTCCTGCTTGTATTTCTTCTTGTTGACAGCTCTATGACCACAATAATTCTCTGCAGAGAAAGGTCTTCTGACCTTATCTTTCCTTTTATGTCTTCTGAAAATAACACTTTGGGTGATCATCTCAGAAGCATTCCGTTAAGTCTGAGGAATATGTAGCTACAGGTCCTTTTGTAAGCTGTGAAATTTACACAAGTGTTATTTCTTACTTTGTTTCTCTTCATTATTGGTGTTAATTCCTGCTATTAGATGCACCTTTCCCCAGAAACCAGATTTGATATATAAGCAGTGGTGGTCTGAAGATCCTGGCATAGATTTTCATTCTGTGGTTATTCACAGTTCCATAAGATGTTACCTTTTAGGAATAAATATTGTAAAGATAAGACACAAAAATTACCATAGGAAAAATAAATCCAGACTACTGTCCACTGGGTATGGCACAGGGTAGCTTGATAATGATACAGAGGTACTGAATCAGTTCACTGCACTGCACAAGCAGGCTTAGATTGCTTCTCAAACTTCTTGTGTAAGCCCTTGAAGACCAGCATTGCAGAGACTAAAACTCAAAGTCCCCTCAACTATTATGAAAGATGTAATGATTTCTGCTCACTTATGTACTTTGCCTAAAGTGAATGATTGTCATTTTTGTTCTTTGACTATGCTAATCTTTATATAGCAAGACTGAACACCTTTGTCTTTTCTAAGGTAAGCGGTCAGAAAAGTCTCTTTCCCCCCTCCATGCCTTATGCTAAAGAACAATGCACATCTAATTGTGTGCACACTGGCCTTTTGCTTTCAGTGATGTCTATATTTGCATGCTTCAGCTTCATAGGTAACTACATTGCCTGCCCACTCCGTGTTAGCTAAGGAGAGTATGGAGTTGTGTGTTCAGAGTCTCTGAGAGCCTGAGTGAATCTGAGTAGTCCTTTACTGCTGCATGGACTGACTCAGCTAGCCTTGGATAAAAGCAGGAAGGCAAACTTCCCACTCCTTCCACAACCAGACTGAGTAGAATCTTGGGCTTCTGACCCCTGAACTCACAAAGAACAAGTAATTAAATTGGTGTAAGTTGGAAGGCCTGCCTGAGATCTCTTCAGATAGCAGTCTAAAACCTATGATTGTCTCTTTTCTTAAGATAAAATTAATTGCCTTTTTGTTAGAACCTGGCATCTTGACGTGCACTTGACCTACTATTTATTCTCTGGCAGCAAAGTTGGTTGCTTCAGAGCAAATGTAGTCTTCCTTGCAATTGTAATATATCATAGAAGGAGTATCTTTCCTTGGTGCCATCTAATGATCATTTTATGCCTCGAACCATAGCAATCAATAGTTTCATAATTAAATCCTAGCCAGCAAATCTATTCACTCTGCTCTCGTGCACTAAGGGGCTACTGTTGAATATTATTGGACCTCAACTTAGTACCTTCTGAAGTCTTTTGTCAGTTAGACCTGTGCTATACAATGACTTTACCCGCTCTGATTTGTGTTTTTCTTTCCCTTTAATTTCACCTTTTTTATTAATTATGAGTGAGAGAGTTTCCTACATTCTGTTCCTCATTTCGCATACCTTTGTCATAGCTGCTATTAATTCTCTTGTAAGTACCAAGTAATCATCATCTTTGAAATCTTCTTATCTTTAAAGAAAACAAATGGGACCTTCCAAGGAAGGAAGTTAAGTAGATACATGAACATTATAGTGATCTTGGAAAAAATAACCATTTTTATCACTTTCATGCTCCACAAAGAGAAAGATAATTGCTGCTATCTGTTTAAATCCTTCAAATGCTGTTTGTTGGCGTAACATAAATTGGCCACAATACATTCTTCTCAATGTCCTTGCATTTTAGGCTTTAATATACAAATGTGATTACTTAACAGATGATAAAAGTAAAATTGTGCCTGGAAAGACAGTCAGGTTGTTATGAAATATCTAATCTCATTAGATTAGGCGAACTTGATGTGATTTAAACCAATCTGTTAGAGACAACAGTCAAAGGAGAATCACAACCAGGGAGCACTTAGCAACAGCAATGGTGATAATTACAGTCCTAAGATATTTCCATCTGAGTCCTTCAAGATCCTTCAAAGCAAGAGTACATTGAATGTTGTAGTATTTTTGTGTCTCAGTTACCTTAGTTTTACAATGAAGCATGGATTACACAGCCAATCCTACTGCAGGGGTGTTTGGCTGTAAATATCTGTAAACTTCTCTCTCTCTCTCTCTCTCTTCTATTTATTTATTAACATTATCTGCATGTAGCAGTTCAAAATGCTAACCCCTAAACTGCACGTAACTGCCTGTAACTGTTCAAATGGTAACCTCAGAACTGCACATAATCGCAGTGAGAGGGCAAGGACCTTTAGCCTTAGTGAAATATCAATTTCAGGCATCATATCATGATGACATCTCGTTTTTTTTTTTTCTCATAGTTTCTTGACATTTGTGTAGGCTGTGATGCTCCTAATTCATAGTATCATAGAATGGTTTGGGTTGAAAGGGTCCTCCAGAGGTCATCCAGTCCAATCCCCCTGCAGTCAGCAGGGACATCCTCCACTAGAACAGCTTGCTCAGAGCCCTGGCTTACTTGACTTTGAATAGCTCCAGGGATGGGGCCTCAACTACCTCCCTGTTCCACCACCCTTGTGGTGCAGAACTTGTTCCTAGCATCCAATCTAAATCTCTGCATCTGTAATTTCAAACCATCCCCTCTTGTCTTACCACTTCAGGCCTTTGTAACAGTTGCTCTGCAGCCCTTCTATAGCCTCACTTCAGATACCAGAAGACCACTCTTAGGTCTCCCTGGACCCTTCTCTTGTCCCCAACTCCTTCAACCTGTCCTTGTAGCAGAGGTGTTCGAGCCCTCCAAACATTTTTGTGCCATTCCTCTGGACTCTCCATCAGGTCCATGTCCTTCCTGTGTTGAAGGATCCAGAGCTGGACACAACACTGCAGGTGAGGTCTACCCAGAGCAGAACAAAGGGGCAGGATCCCCTCTCTCCATTTCTATTCACATGGCTTTTGATGAAGCCCAGGCTGCTGTTGGCCTTGGCTAAAAGTGCCCACTGCAGGCTCATGTCCAGCTTCTCATCCACGAGAACTCCCAAACCCTTTTCCACAGGGCTACTTTCTGTCACCTCAACCCCCAGCCTGTGATGATGATGAGGATTGTTCAGGATTCCCTGCACTTGGTCTTTTTGAACCTCATGAGGTTCACTTGGGCCCATCTCTCCAGACTTTGCAAGAGTTGCCATTGTTAAAGACACATTCTTGTCTTATTTGGATGTTTTCAGTTACTTTATGAAGTATACACTTCTGTGCTTTACGGAAAATGCTGTTAAATATTCTGTTCTTGTCTATCTCAGTTCGTTTTTATTCCAGTTAATTCTTTCTGAGCCTCAAAATTACCTTTTTTTCCTCTTTATTATTTCCAATTTTTTTATTAGTAATGTGTTAAATTTGTTGGTTATTAGCATCTTTTCTTCCCCCCCCCTTTCTTTCTCTCAGGGAATCTAGAGCTGTTTGCATTCTATTGTATTATATTCTGTGGCTTTGTCCTCCTGTGTCTTTTCATACTGAGAAATGAAACTAGTTCATATCTTATTCCCATGTTCCATTCTCTTTCTGTGTACACCTCACAAAAATCTGAGTTGTGAGGTTTCCTCCTTTGCATGCTCAGGACCACTCCATTTCCAGCTTTTGGTTGATTGTTTGGGTTTGGTGTTTTGTTCGTTTGTGTTTTTCTTTTTTAAGAGCTGTTTATCGTATTTTTTAACCCTGTTATACTTCTCTTACTGGCCCAATGGTCATCATACCAGCGCTGACCAGAGATGTAATGACCCCTTCCAGCCTACAGAGAAAATGAGAAAAACTTGTCCCAAGATGAGGTAGCAATCCCACTGCACTTATAAACTAGCAATCCTGCTACACTTAATGATCTTCTTCTGATAGCTCTATTATTATTAGACAACCTGCATTGTGCCTTTTCAAGCAAGAAATGGTGCTCAGTGAGCAGCACAGAATGACAAATGTTTCTTTTTGAAAGGGTTCTCGAAAACCTTACAGCACAAAGTCAGAGGCTGCAATATTGCCAAGTAAGTATTTCAAAGAGAATAAGCCTAAAATATAAATCTTCTCCACGAATTGTTCAGAGGGAGAATGGAAATTAGGATTGTAAGCCAAAACCCATCACTCTTTATGTTAGAAACAAAAGAGGGGAAGTTTTTTGGGTCTGGAACTAAGTAGTGGTTCACCCAATCCAAATTTCCACCTTCCCACGGGTGCTTGGGCTAGTGACATTTCATAGAAACATGATGTTAGCAAAACCTTCTGGAGGTGATTTTTTTTTTTTTTAACCACAGGATGCTGCAGGCTTTTCTTAAGCCATGATTTGCCTGTGTTAAATGTGCTCAATTTTTAAGACACTTTTCCCCAGTATTGTGCCATGGTTATTTAGTCACTTTTCTGGGTGAAAGGAGGAGGGAAATGCTTATTTTCTCCTTGTGTTCCCCCTCATTGTCACACCTCCAGCAGGCATCTGCTTAGCTGTGTCTGTTTCCGAAGGCCCATGCCTGGACACAATTCCTGTTGGCAGCAAGGATTTAATTCCAGGCTGAGTTGTGCATTGTCAGTCAGCTTTCTCATAGGGTTAACTCCACTGAACTTTTCTCCCTGCTCTGCCTGGCTGCTTCTTGTAAGCTCTTTGGAAATACAGCAACTTTCCCCGAGTGAGTATGGTCACTGGTGGCAGGACTAGGAATGGGTCCTTCATCTTTCCCAGGGTGCGTACAGTTTAGGATGCCAAACATGTATCAACTAGAAGAGCTCTTTCTGGTTGAACAAGATTATTTTCTTCTCATTACAGTAGAATTAAAAGAATCAATACTGAATGTGTATAATTTTTCAACTGTAAGATTATTCCTGGTTGACCTTATTTTACCTCTTGTTAAATATTTGCAATGCATTTTTATCCTTCTAATTTTCTGAAGTGCTTGTAAACCCAGTGGGATGTACCCCTCAAGACTGACTCCCTTGGTTTGTAGTGGCATGAGGTATTCCACTAAAATTCCATTTGTGGTTTCAGACAATTGTTTTGTTCCATTAATTCCTTTAACTTGCCGTTTTCATTGTGCGGTCACCTAGGATGCAGGGTCAAATTAGTATCAAAGAAATAATTTTTTACCTCCTTCCAAATTAAATTATTCATATTTAACTATTCAAATTACCATTAATTTTTAACATCTTAATTCACTGATCTCTTTATGTGGGACCGGAGGGTTTGTGAGTGTCATGCCTAAGGATCCTCTGCTTGTGTTGCTGTAAGCTGGAGATTAGATGGAGGGCTCCTAGCTGACATCTGCTCTGTATGTATGGGAGCTTGGGGCAGGAGATTTTCTCCAGGAATTTATCACCATGTGTTCAGGTTTGCTGAGGAGTAGCTAAAATTAAAAAATCCATAGCCTTCTGTGAGTGAAAGTTACTTAATGACTGTAACGGTAATTTAGTGCTGATCTGAGCACTTGTGCAACATGGCTCTGGGGTGCTTTGGACAGGCAACCTCTTCTCTGTAATTGTAGTTTCTGTTGTTTACAGACACTTGTCATGTGTGACTGAAGTGACTCAAAATACCAACTGTTAATGATTCTAATTGGGTCTGAGCCCCTTAAATGAAAGATGCTAACAGGACTGAATTACTGTCTTTGTCAAAATGTTCAAGCAGAACTTGCATCCCTTCCTTTACTTCTGCCTGGAGGACATGGGAGCTGGGGCTGGAAATCAGGAATCTTGTTTTTTTTCCTGTCTTTATAGGGATGTTACAGACACACAATGCCTTTGCAGAGGTTAGTGGTGTAATCTAAAGCAGGAATGTTTTTTGGTGTGCAAAGTATGACTTCATTTAAATAATGAAAGCATTTGATCTTTTTATATCTTGACATTCTGTGAGGCTGATGTCTGAGTACTCCTGTCGTCTTTCTCCCAATAATTTTTATGGTGATTTTCTGTCAGATGCTCAACCTGTGACAGCAAGTTCACATCTATCACCTTCCCAGTGGGCTTTTTCTCAGGCTAGTTTCAGCCATTCCTTTTCTCATGACATGATTACTAGCATCTCTTTTCAAACAGTCTCTTGATTATTTGTTAGCTTATGTACATACAAACCATCCCTGCAGTATCAGTGGTGTTCCAGCATGTCATGTTCACCTGGCACCTCACAGTGATAAGTGTAAGGTTTTGCTTAGATTTCTACCTTTTTGCTTCAAGTGGTGCAAATATTCCAGGTCTGGTCTCCTCATTCTAGTCTGTTGGTGAACACTTTCATTCTATTACATGGGTTTTCCATTGGCACAACACCTCTCTAACCAGTGCTTTACAAAACAGGTGCCAGAAGTATCTTAGTGGCCAAGTCATGTAGTCAGGGAGCGTGAGAAGGGGATTGAATTCAGACTGCCAGATGTTTTCACCCCTGGATCATACTTTCTCCTCTGGGTGTGCTCTGCAGGAATATCTGTGCTCAGTTTAGCTGACAGCATCACTGCTCCCTTTTCTGAGCTGGATTGCTCCATATAATCCTGTTTTTCTTCCCTGGAATATACACCAGCATTAAATTTTAAGCAGTACAATGGCATGTCAGAGGCACAGCTACATGTGTTTTGTGGAGCTTGTTTCTTGTGAACAAGAAGCTTGGTCCTTCCGAGTTCAGCATTGCTCGATTCTTGTTTCTCATTTTCTCTCTTGTTTGACTTTGTCTCGCTTTTGCTGGTGAAATGTTCTAATCCTCCTCTTGATGTTTCATACTTCCTTCCTGAGTTGTGGTCATTTAACCTTACTTGCTTCGGGTGCACGTATATGGATTTGTCTTGTTGGTATCAAGTACTCAAACTGAGCCCAGAATTCTGTTGTGCCACCTTCAGCAGATTGATTTTCGCAGACGTTTCTCTCACCTGGTGTTCTACTTTCCACCTTAATCACCTTATGCTTTGCCAAAGGTTGAATGCAGCATCCTTGTGCTCCCAGCAGAGACGCTTTGGGTGGCACTTTGTGAGTCAGTCAGTGATGAACACTGAAAAGGGAGCCAGAAGATGCCTGTGACTTCATACCCGTGAGGCTCCTGCTCTGAATCTCCAGTGTATTCCGGCAGTGCTTTCCAAGGTGTTCAATTTTAGGCATTTCAGGTTACTGCCTCTCTCCTCCCTAAAATTATATTCTAAGGTGTTTTTTTTTCTTGTGTGTTTTTTGGTTTGTGGGTGTTTTTTTGTTTTTTTTTTTTTTTTTTTTTTTTTATTTTTTTTTTTTTTTTTTGTTTTTTTTGGTTTGTGGGTTTTTTTTTTTTTTTTTTTTTTTTTTTTTTTTTTTTTTTTTGGAAATACACCTTTCTTGCATCATCACTTTTCTTGGGTAATCCTGTACTTAAATCCCTATTTTTCTTGGATAATAATATATACTCTTTGTTATCAGGTTTTCATGACCGTGACTTTTTAATGCATTTGGATCAGAAGTATCTCAGAAGGAAAAAATCCCAAACCCTGTTGGATTGACCTGTTGACCAATCATGTGGTAGTTTCGGTTTCATGGTTGATATATTTGTTGTATCTAAGTAATTTTTCTTAATTTTTCCTAAAGTGATGAAAATGCAAAATAAATTTGATCTGTCATTACCCTCTGGTAAGTTAGTTGTGAAAGCCTGAACAAGGTACAACATACACATTTGGTTTGATTTGCCTTTTGTCTCAGCAGTTGAGTCTTCATGCTGTGCAGTATTTTGCTGATATAAGGAGGTATAGCTGCAGCCAAAAGAGCTCAGGTTGTGATCTTGTCAGATCTCATAAGACAGGTACGGTCTACTGTGATTACTCTGCCAGCAGAATATCTCCAGGGTAAAACGTTGGTGCCTGAGGAAACAAGGATGCACTAACTGCCAGTCCTGCTTGAAAATAGAAGTTGATTTTGTGTATTGAGAGTCAATGTAATGATGAAGGTGTACACTTCGGGGAAGTAAAATGCTTGATCACTTCTTTCCATGGAAACATTCCATAGTATTTTTGTGAGTCTAAAGGAGTAAATTGAAGGCTAATACATAGGAGATACAAAAGAATAGAGTAGGTTTAGTTATTTATCTTTTTCTCTCTCGTTTTTCTAAGTGCTGACAACCCTTTTGCCCTAGTGAAATGCACTGCAGGAAGTTAGGTTCTCAGCACCCTGAGAGCAGAACATGCAGCAATTTAGATGCCTGAATACTGTCTCAAAAGCCAGGTTTTAGACATCTGGTTTTAAGAATATCAGTCAGCACTCACTGGCTTTGTTGGGTGAGCTGCTTCTAGGCAAACAGTCTGTTTGCTTTGCAGTAAGAAGTGCCACTCGATCTCGACTCTGTCAAAAACTTAAATCATACTGGAGTCCATCCTCTTTGCAGTGTTTGCTTAATCAGAAACTTGAGTGTGACACACAGAGGTGCCAAGTCTGGAGGGGAACCTAACAGCTTGACTGTCTAACATTGTAAACAGAAAATAGAGAAAAGTATGCAAAGTCTTTGTGGCTTTCCTATCCCCTGTAATGGAGCTTCCACACCGCAAGCCTCCCATTGCATCACTGAGAACTGTCCTGTGTCATTGTACTTGAACTCTCCTGCAAAATCTTAACTGTGATTTTATGTGTTCTTGTATCAGCAGATTGACACATCTGTCACACAGGCAGGTTAATTTAGAAACAATTCCACCTTCCTACACTGCAGTAACACTAATAGACTTTTGTGCAAGTTTGGAATGGGCTATAGATTGCTTTTTGTATTTATTTTTTTTTAATGTGGAAGTTAAAGCATCATGGGATGCTGAGGTCCGAAACGGTTTTGGACTTATATCACCAATAGAAGTTCATCAAGCCACGACGAAACATTGGCTAAAAATTACATCCTCAGGCCTATTTGATACTTTTTGTATTTGTCATGTTGAGATTTCTGCAAAGTAAAGCTTATAGCTGTTGCTGAATTGAAAATACCTGAAAGATGAGGTGCTGATATCAACTTCCTTCATAAAGCATGCAGCTTTCACAATTTCATAGATAAAAAGCATCATGTCCTTTCAGAGTATGCTATATTTCTACATAAATAAATCAGTATATATTGCTTTGGAGTTTCTTTTCTCATGCAATTCAGGTACTTAGACCATATTGAGCTTTTAACAGCACAGAAGCGAAATAAAACTCAGTGTTAAAATGTAAGGGTAAGAGACATCTTTCCTGAAAACTTCATATGAGGCATTGGCAGCTATTAGACTGTTTTCCACATTGTGCCATTGTGTGTGGTTCCTTTATTTTCCTGAGTGAATGTCCTGTGCTGTAGAGGACCTGAGAACTTCAAAGTTTGATCTGGGGTTTTGTAGTTTGGTTGTTTGCAGGGTTTTGTTGGTGGTGGTGGTCAGTGGTGGTCTTCCCCTTCCTGTATCAGTATTAACATCACTGCTCCAAGTCTAGCTGGAACTGTGTAGTTGCTCGCGAGGTGGTAGACCCCATTGAGCTGAAGGCTTTATTTTGCTCTCTGTGTGAAATTTCTCTGCTTTGTAACTATGTCAAGAAAAGCAATAACTACTTAGGGAAATTTGGAGTAACTAGTGGTTTACAAATATACAAATCAATACATACAATCAAGTTGCCTCGCTGAAGTCCAAAACCATGAATCTTAACTTGTTTGTGGAAGCAGCAGGCATTGTATGAAAAGTTTGTTATCCCATAATAATAACCAAGACTACCACATTGTTTAGCATGTTCTAATTTAAAAAAAAAAAAAAAAAAAAAAAAGAATGCATTATACTTAAANAAGAAAAAGTATGCATTATACTTCAAACATGACAGTATGAATGGTGTGAGGTACTGTCCCTCTGAGAGGGTACAAAAAGAGAATGAGCTTCCAGCTCCGACCATTGTCCCTCCAGGCCATACTGGATCTCTGACATCTGGGATTTCTTCTGGCTGTCTTGAATGAATGAATAAATAAATTACAGAATCATGGAATGGTTTGGGCTGGGAAGGACCTCCAAAGGTCATCTAGTTCAAACCTCCTGCAATCAGCAGTGACATCCTCCAGTAGTTCAGGTTGCTCAGAGCCTTGTCCAGCCTCACCTTGAGTATCTGCAGAGATGGGGCCTCAAATACCTCCCTGGACAACCTGTTCCAGTGTTTCACCACCCTCATGGTGCAGTGCTTGTTCCTGACATCCAGTCTAAGCCTGTGTATCCCTAATTACAAACCACTGCCTCTCATCTTAGCACTCTATGCTTGACAACATTAGAAAAGAGGTCCATAGATATGCAGCAAAGGGACTCAAAAAATGAGAAGATGACTTGGAGACTTTCACTGCAAGAGGGGTTGTGCAGAGCAGGACTCCTGATTGTAGAAAAGAATAGATGGCATGCATACTTGCATACGTGCTCTTTAGGATCTTTATGGTATGAACAGCTGCCAGCAAAAGGTCTTGTGCTGATACGAAAGGAAAATTAAAGCATATTTGATATTGTATTAATTTCAAACAGAACCTGACTTTTGCTTTATGCCTTGAGTTTATTCACAGACTCTGGAGTATAATACGAAAAATGTTTTTAACAGGAGGACTGAGTAAAGGCCAAGGCTGAAAGTAAGTGTAAGCTGAGCTGAATACTAAAGAGGGTAGAGGATCTGAACTTAATAGCAAGTGCTTCTTCCTTGACTATTCAAAAATAGTTTCAATTCAATAGATGTCAGGTTTCTGTGTGTTTAATTAAGGTAAAAGAGAAGCTCCTTATGAAAACATTAGTTTATGAAATACAAATAATTCTGGAAAAAATTCTGTCCTTTTTGCTAGTCTATTTTGTCATCCATAATTCTTATTTCTGTCCATATATATATATACACATCATAAGAGTGGAACTCGTAGGGTTCATGGTAATGAGCATCATTAGTAAGGTTAATTATTTGGCAATAACTAATGAAGTCTCTGTATACTGGAATAGAGTATAGACTTCTGCGTTCGTCTGTGCTTTCTGCCTCTTACTGAGCATCATAGTGCAGAATGTGTGCATTGTGAAGTCTTTTCTCACTGAGAGTTGAAATCATTCCAACTGTTGTGATGCTGTCATTACTACCCCCTTTCCATACTGACCTCTTAAAGGTGGGACAGTAGTTTTAGTCCACTTCCCCCTAGATATATCCACATATCATGTTAGTTGTCATACACATTAAGTACATGAATATGATTAAATTAATTCTGTTTATGATCTTCTAATGAAACACTAAAAGATTTCATTGTGGTGTGAAAATCTAAACTAGAACAACTAATAATTAGAGCTGAAATGGAATCACTGAGACAAATCTCAAAGATTCTCTCTCAATGCCAGTTTAGGAACATGAATCATTATTTTGATACATTGGTTTCTAGTCACTTCTAGACAGATTAATTTATTAGAATAAATTAGAGCAAAATAGAGTGAAAAGAATAAGCATGGGTTATTTTATCAACTTGATTGTAGATAGGCAAATGTGAGTGAAATCTAATCACTTGCCAGAAAGCAAAAGGAAGAATTTTAGTTTACAATTAAACATGGAACATTGAAGCAATTTTATTCTGCTATTGCACGCACATTCTACATGTTATATTCAAATTACATCTCACTATTTTTTCCTAATTACCTAAGAATAGCATGTGTGTACTCCTTTAGAATGCACTCTAAATTTAATATTTAACACCAGAAGCTGTCTGTGGCATTGCAAATCACAGTATCATTTTAGTTTATTACTAAACCCCCAGAAAATCTAATACTTCTGCACATATTTGTATGTTATAAAGTTGCAGCGTATCCTTGTCAAGGAACAGCAGAGCTTTTTTTTTTTTTTTTCTGTGCCTTGTTCATTCTTCCTCCTTCCTTTTGGGAATGGGCAGGGTGAGCTTGGGTGACAAGTTCAGAATGGCCACAGACAAACTTTACTTTGTTTCTTTAATGATGGTGAGCAGGGGCTCAGAGTTGTCTGGATTCACAGTTAGCTGGTACCTTTCACCAGCTTGCCATCTGCAGTGTAATTCCTCATTTGAGGTATGTGTCCTGTTTCTAATTGCCCTGGATTTCTGGGAGAAATTCTTCTTGTGTGTTCAGAAAAATGTCTCCTTTTATTCAACCTGTTCAAAAACTGTGCCTTTTGTTTTATCAGAATTTCTTAGAAGCTGAAATCCTGTTTCCAGTGAGTCTACAATTCTTCCTAAATTCAGTTTTTTTTTAATCTCCCTTTTTTAAAGCCTTAGTTATTACATAGACATCTAAATCCTAATGCCATGAAACAAAGCCTTGCTTCTTTTAAAAAGTCTTTGACTTTCTCATTGCTGAGTTTTCAAAGGCCATTGCTTAACTGTTAGCAGATAGCTAATTAATTTTCCACTAGGGTATGTATTCTGTACAAGTGGCCTTTGTGTTAATAAACAATGGTAGAATCTGATGACCTTGTTATTCCATAAGGGACTTGTCTCTGTATTTTAGGTGTCTTACTGCATAGGAATGCTGCTGCCATTGTGGTTACATACCCCAGAAGCAGGCTGTCATCTCAACTATTTAGAGAGCAACTTAGATTTCCTTTCAGTGCTGCAAAAATAAGTAATAATAAGTCAGAATCTTTGCACAATGTTTTCTATAGAGGAATGTTTTATTATTAAAGTATGAAGGCTTTGGGGAACTAGTGGAAGAAAATCCTTACTATAAAAAAAGTTGTTTCCATCTTGTAAGCAAGTTTAGATTGAGGCTTTTTCTTATAATGAGAAGTGAGAGCAGCTGTGGTGAAAGACCATTCAGTGGGATGTCTCCAGGAATTGCATTCCAGTGTTGGCCCTTTTGTGAAGAACATCCTTATTTAAGGAAAATAAAAATGAAAATATTTCAGCTCTTGCTGCAGAATAAATCCTATGTCATATGCCTTTTGGAAACAATAAGTTTGAAATCCATTAAGGGCTTCAGAACTGCGTGAGGCACAGGGGGCTGTGGTGTGCCGGTCTGGTAACTGCTTAGCTCAACAGTTTCTTATTTTCATGCTATTGAGACTTCTAACAGGAAATGCTTCCTGTTTTCATAGAATCATAGAATGGTAAGGTTGGAAGGGACCTCAAGGATCATCTAGTTCCAACCCCCTGCCATAGGCAGGGACACCTCCCACTAGTACAGCTCACTGAAGGCCTCATCCAATCTGGCCTTGAACACATCCAGGGAGGGAGCACCCACAACCTCCCTGGGCAACCTGTTCCAGTGCCTCACCACCCTTACTGTAAAGAACTTCCTCCTAACATCCAGTCTAAATCTCCCCTCTGCCAGTTTAAACCCATTGCCCCTTGTCCTGTCATTGCAGGACCTTGTAAATAATCCTTCCCCAGCCTTCCTGTAGGCCCCCTTCAGATACTGGAAGGCTACTATCAGGTCCCCTCGAAGCCTTCTCTTCTCCAGGCTGAAGAGCCCCAACTCTCTCAGCCTGTGCTCATAGCAGAGCTGCTCCAGCCCTCTGAGCATCTTTGTGGCCCTCCTCTGGACCCGCTCCAACACTTCCNAAGGTGCAGAATCCCCTCCCTTGCCCTGCTGGCCACGCTTCTCTTGATGCAGCCTAGGACTCGTTGGCTGTCTGGGCTGCATGTGCACACTGCAGACTCATGTTGAGCTTTTCATCAACCCAGACTCCAAGGTCCTTTTCCTCGGGGCTGCTCTCCAGCCATTCTCCAGCCATTTTCCCTTCATAGTCTAACTAGTTCCTGCTCTGGAAAGGAACTAGTTGAGACTGGGTAGGTTTAGATTGTATATTAGAAAAATGTTTTTCACAGAGTGAGTGGTCAGACACTGTAATGAGGGGGTGGAGTCACCCACCCTGGATGTGTTTAAGCTCCCTCCTGACCCCAGCTGATCACAAGAAGATGTCATGCAAAAGGCAGCAAACTTCTAAGTGCGGGAGAGAACTAGGACATAATTTTGCTTAGTCTGTGCATGAAAGATGTGGTAGATACAGGATTCCTGGTGGTGCAAGTAAGGAAACAACCATAAAAACAACCGCATTTGTCCACCAGATACAAAGCAGGTGAATGACCTCAAAGCTGAGACTGGGGAGGTTTAGATTGGACATTAGGAAAAAGATTTTCATGGAGAGAGTGATTAGGCATTGGAATGAGCTGCCCAGGGAGGTGCTGGAGTCACCAACCCTGGATGTGTTAGGGGTTGTTTGAATGTGGTGCTTAGAGATATGGTTTAAGGTGAATCTTGTAGAGTAGGGTTATAGGTTGGATTTGGTGATCCTGAGGGTATTTTCCAAGCTGGATGTTTCTGTGATTTCACAAAAAATGAGATATCAGTGTGCTTAGGCTAGCCTATACTTTGGTGTTAGGTGGCTTTCTGTGGTCTGTAGAATGCATTGGGGCTTCTTACAACAGAATGTGCAACTAAGCTATTTTCTGGTGAATGAACTTTGCTTTTGATGGGATTATCTCTGTAAGGCCATGTAATATTGAGTAGGCTGCCTGTGAGCAAAGCCAAGACAAGGACAATGCTTGTCTTCAGCTGCTGTGTGTGTGCCATCATGAAATGCTGCCCACAGAGAAACATCAGCATCCTCAGACCTGTAGTGCTATTGGAGTCAGTGGACTTCTGCTCAGGTTGGTGCAATTTCAGTTGCTTGAGGCAAGGAGTTAAACAGGGTTGACTTCCCAGTGACAACTTTTTCAAATAGAAGCTCCTAGCAGAGATCTGCTTTTAAAGACCCTAGTTCTTTAAAACTGGAGTGTTCTTTGATGTGTGAATACAGGACATGCACCCTTGATACATGTGATTTCGCAGAGCCACACAACAGAGGCAGTAGAGAGATACATCTGTAAAAGGAGGGCTAATCTTTTAACAGTGAATCTCTTCCAATCTTTGATTGCTGTTTATAATTTTAAATCATTTGTGTTTATAAATATGTAAAGAGTGAGTGACAAGAGGATGGAACCAGACTCTGCTCAGTCATGCCCAATGACAGGACAAGGGGCAGTGGGTGGAAGTTGAGGCATAGGAAGTTTAATTTAATTGTGAGGAGGATTTTTGTTCACTGTGAGGCTGATAGAACCCTGGAACAGGCTGCCCAGGGGGTTTGAGGAGTCTCTGTCTCTGGAGATGTTCAAAACCTACCTGGATGAGTTCTGTGTGATCTGCCTAAGGTGATCCTGCTCAGGCAGGGGAGTTGGACTGGATGAATTTTTGAGGTCCCTTCCACTGTGTGATTCTAATCAGACAGTATTTAGCATACCATTAAAGCAAAACCAGGTCCTGTCTGATGTGCTTGAATGGGAGACTTTGGAAAGAAAGTGATATTCTTTGCAAAGCTGTAATCACTTTACCATGTAAACAAAACCTAAGCCCATTTGCTATGCTCACTTCCCCATGTGAACACCAAGTGCTCCAAAGGATGGCCTCTTGTGAGGGAGAAGGAAACCCAAGATAACTAGTTACTGACAGAATTGTAAGGGTTTTTCCATCTGGGCTGAAAGATTTTTGTACCTTGACAGAAAATCAATGCTTTCTCATTCTTATTAGGGGTGTAGCAACATCATCTGCAGACATCTCTATGCCAAGGAAAGCTTGATTTAAAGTTCCCACCATTGCAGCCAGATTGCTGCTAAGAAATCTTAGGATTTCTCATGGAGATGAGGTTCCCTTAGTCCTTCTTGTGGTAGCAGCACCAGGATGGCTCATGAAGGGGCAGGCTCCCATAGTCAGATTTGTTGCTAACTCTTCAATTATCTTAGAGAAAAACCTGTTGTAAGCATGACTGTGGGAAAGCAGCTTTGCCAGTGCCAACTCTTCTGATGTTGCCAGCATCTGCACATCTGCAGGAGTGGTAAACACAACAATTCACATTGTCGCAGACAACATAGCAGAGTTCTGCTCTCGTGCGTATTTTGGCAAAACACCGATGCTGCCACTGGGAAATCTTTTGTTTATTTTTGAAGTGCTGAGATGGTAATCAACTGATTTTGATAGTTGTTTGATTAGGGATGTTCTTGTGTGTACATGAGCCTATCACCAAGGCACTCTCATTGCAGTTTGAATACGACCACATGAAAGCTGATGATAGTAGTAGTAAGAGGAGGGCGAGATGTCTATGGACATGGGTTTCGTATGGAGAAGGTGTCTTTTAAAAGAAAGCATCCTTCACCTTCAGCTGCCTGCTAAGCACTTCCTTGCAGGGTAGTTTGATGCTTTTTGTGTCAGCAGTTTCAGCACTGTGAGACCAGAGTGGCAAGAATCAGACTGTTAGAGTTTCTTAAAAGATGAAGGAAAGAACAGGCAGCTCTTGAGGAAGTGGAGCATTCAGATTATGTACAGCATCTTAAAATTGGCAAGGACCTGAAGTGAATAACTAAGCAGAGCTAGAGACCAGCATAAACCACAAGTACAAATGTAAGCTTGAATTTATCAGCTAAAGCCAGGCACATTTGAGTGTGTGTGTGAGAGAGAGTTTCTTGCTAAAAGCAGAGCGAGCGAGCGAGCGATACATCGCTTTGATGTGCTTTAAAAGCAAATGGTTGCACTCCTCATCATTTTGCTGTCAGATGTATTTGACAAACAGAAAGCATGCTGGATCCATGTTTTGTAAACAGTTATCAACGGAGTTCCAGGAGTATTTGATTTGGAGTGTTCTTTGGGATCCGCCATTCAAATCCGCGTCTGTCTTCAGCTGCCTTGAAATCGGCTCTCATTCTGTGCTGTGGAAAAGTGAAGGCTTTGCAGAGGTTAACTTTAGCTTGGTGAAGCTTTTCTCACTGGCAGGGGTACCCTTTTCCAAAGGGCTTAATTCCAGGTGTGTGAAAACGAGTATTTTGCTCCTGTTTTGGAAGTGCTACCTCTCTCTGTGGACTGCTGAAAACTAAATTCAATCCATAGTGTTTTGAACACCACTTACTCACTGATGTATTTGAGCAAATCCTTAATTCCAGAAGGGGATTCCTTTACCTTCAGCATGTGGGTATTAACCTTATGATTGCAGTTACATGAATTATGACTATGGAGAAGCAATCCAAGTCTGGTATATGGTGTATGTTGTCCTTTGTGTGATTTTAAGAAATTCCTTTGCATCCTCTTGATTCCTCTGAACTAAACTGTAAATCCACCAGAAGTGTAAAAATACTCAGGTTTTCTGTTTGCCATCCTGCTGGATGAGGGAAGCTCAAGAAATTGCAGGAAGAAGGGAGAAACTTCAGTGCAAGGTAGTTTACCACCTCCATCTGTTGCTTTACTAGAACAAAACGTAGCAGGAGAGTGAAGTGCAGGAGCTACAGCAAATTAGGCTCCGTGGCAGCAGTTAGAGTTTGCTAGATGAAAGCACAATGCAGCCCATTTGCCGGGAGAGCCTCTTTGGGGTTGTATGGCATGAGTGATGCTCTAAAACTGTACAGTGTTCTTACATTGCTGGTAGAGTTGGGTCACCATGCTTTGAGCAAGTAGCTGTGACATCTGAGATGTGTATTTGAAGGTCTCTCGTGTTAACTTACCTTGTATTTATCCTTATTCCTCTTGGTGATGAGCAGTGAAGTAAAGGTTAGTCTTTACAGGAGAGATTTTTCTATGGTACTCCTTTTGAAGGCTTTTTGCCATAGTCATGCCGTAAAAATGTTGTTGGGTTCTGTAACTGAAGCATACCCTTAGCTGACTCTCACACCAGACTCCCTACTTTTAGCCATTGTGACCACCTTGTTATTCTCCCTGGGTTTCAAATGTCATGTGAGTACACTGCAAAGCTTGCTGTCTGTCTAGTAATTTTTTTCCTATGACTTTTTTTTTTTTTTTTTTTTTTTTTAATCCCCTTGTAGAGCATGATGAATGTGGCAGCGGAGAGCATAACTGTGATGAGAACGCAATCTGTACCAACACTGTCAGGGGGCATAGCTGCACCTGCAAACCTGGATATGTGGGGAATGGGACCATCTGCCGACGTAAGTCTGTTGCTCTAGAAACACCCTAAAAGTGGCAAACTCTATTCAGATTTCCTGTTAGTCACCTACATTGTGGGAACTGGGGATGGCTCAACACTGTCAGTGACTCGCTGTAAGATATCTGGCCAATGGAGCGTGCACGGAGGTAGTGGGAGTTGATTTGTGCATCACTTCTTGGCAAGAAGGACACTTTTGGGGAATAATAGAGGAACTTTTAACTTCCTGTAACTAAGTACTGTCATTTGAGCTGGCACCATTCAGCTTTTGAGTGGTATTTTCTAGACTGTGGATGGTATGTGCTGTCATTTTGGCATTTAAAATGTGATTGGGTGTCTTTATATTAGGATCACAGAATGTCAGGGGTTGGAATGGACCCAAAAAGATGCTAAAGTCCAACCCCCCTGCCAGAGAAGAACTATACAATCTAACTCAGGTCACAGAGGAATGCATCTAGGTGGCCCTTGAACATCGTCAGTGGAGGGGACTCCACAACCCCTCTGAGGAACCTGTTCCAGTGCTCTGTGACCCTTACAGTAAAGAAGTTCCCCCTTGTGTTGAGGTGGAACCTCCTGTGCTGCAGCTTGCATCCATTGCTCCTTGCCCTATCACAGCAATCACGTGAACAGAGCCTGACCCCCAGACTCCTGAACCCCAGCGCTCAGATATTTATAAACATTTATTAAATCCCCTCTCAGTCTTCTCTTCCCCAGACTAAAAAGCCTCAGGTCCCCCAGCCTCTCCTCATAAAGCAGTGTTCCAGTCCCCCAGTCACTCTTGCCTTTTGTGGTTTAATATGCCAAAAACCCAGAGTGAAATTCCTGCTGTATATTTACAAGTGTAGTTATGTTGAAATAATGAAATTGTGCTGGAGAAATGCAGTGATAGTTTAACCCTCAAAGTTTTGTAGATACTTCACCTACAACTTGGATTTCTATTACATGTATTTTTCAGTGTGCTCTGAGTGGAACATGTGAATGTAGCTAGAGTTGTTTTTTTGAGACAGCCATACATGGAAATAGAGGAAATAAAATGTATTCTTACATTCTGACTAGGAAGCATGACTTGAAAAGAAACCTGGAGATTATGGAAAGGAGTTTGTGGTCTAATAATTATGTTCACTAGGGATAAGAATAATCTGGCACTGAGGGTAGCTGTTGCTACTGCAGACCACTTAATATTAGAATTTTATTCATTTTAGAGAATAATGAGCCAGTGTAAAGCAGTGGTCTGAGTTTCTTAGCCTGTGGTTCTGTGGTCACTTGAGATTTGTACAAGTTTGGCATTGTAACATGAAGATGATGTTCTTCTGCTTGTGGTAGTTGTAGAAACATCACTTTTGCCTCTTCTTTTAAATCAAGTTTAACAGTGCTATGTTACCACTTGCCAGTCACAGTCGTTTCCTTGCACAAATGTGAGGGCTAGCACAAGAGGTGTGAACAGGTCAGGACAAGTATGGACTACAGAGGCTATCCTGGAGGAATTTTTAAGCTTTGTATTCAGGCAATATAGATTGGTAAAAAGTAGATAGAAGGTAAGGTGATAAGTGTAATATGAAAATATTTCTCTTCCCCTGGAACCATGTTTAAATGCTTTATAAATGCTTGCATGCTATAGATCTAAGCACACACAGATGAGTTGTTCCAACTACTGCTGAAATAACCTATTGACAAGATAGTTCAATAGGAAATATTATTAATATTGTCCAGTAGAACTATAAATACAAAAATGATCATTTCATCAGAAGAGAAAAGTACTCGAGACCTCACCTTGAGTCCAGTTTGCAGTTCTGGGCCCTTTACTTCAAGAAAGATACTGAGATGCTGGGGTGGGTCCAGAGGAGAGTGATGAGACTGGGGAAGGAACTGGAGTGGAAAGCTGACGAGGAGAGGCTGTGTGAGCTGTGAGTGTGTAGCCTGGAGAAGAGGAGACTTGGGGGACCTTATCATACTCTCCAAGTACCTGAAGGGAGGTTGTAGTGAGGTGGGGGTAAGGCTCTGCTCTCAGTCAACTTGTGAGAGGAAGTAATTAGACAGTGGTATGGACTGTCTGGGGAGGTGGTGGAGTTACTTCATCTGGAGGTGTTTAAGGAAAGATTTGATGTGGCACTCAGTGCTGTGGTCTGGTTTGTGTGGTGCTATTAGGTCATAGACTGGACTTGATGATCTCAGAGGTTTATTCCAGCCTGAGTAATTCTGTGGTTCTGTGACTGGCCTTGTGCCTGATTCTGCAATCTGTTTTAACAACGTTGTAAATAACAAAATCAGAGCAATATGCCTCTTTGACTTTACTGTGATAGGCTTTATAAATAAAGCCCAGAATGCTGTAACTTGTATTTTAGGGAAGAGAAGGTATGCAAGTGAAATGAAATTGCATGGTGAACTGCTGGTAAATGCAAGGAAAGGACTCTGGCAGGAATTTGTGATGTTTGCATTTTGGTGAAAGTATGGAGAAATAAAAGGGACCAAAATAACCTGGATGTGAATACTGTGGTTGCTGGGGATATAGAAATAGAAACACTAAACAGATGTTGAGGAGGAAAAGCAAATATTTTGTAGTATCTTGTATAATCAAGCTGTTGCGCTTCTCGAAGAGAAAAATAAATGTCATGCAGAAGGAGTTGCTTTACTCTCAATCTGGTAACCTGGACTATGTAATTAAGGACAGAATTGTGTCAAACTAGATGTGGGAACTGTCATGGAAGAAGGTGGTGGAAAAGGGCGCAGAGTGAGGCCAAATGCACTTCTGTATTAGAATAGATACTACCATAGTTGAAGTGATATGAAAATGTAAAGAGAAGTGGAGATGAACACAAGAAAATGTTCCTAAGTACATGGTTACCGAGAGAGACCATATATGGAACTTACTTCCTATGGATCGTCAGGATGTGCTACCAGCCAGCCATATCTGGACAGATTGAGAACTGGGCAAAAAGGAATCTCATGAAGTTTAATGAGGATAAATGCAGAGTCCTGCACTTGAGGAAGACTGGTGCCTGGACCAGGCACTAATCCAGACTAGGGGTTGTCCTGCTGGAAAGCAGCTCCATGGAGAGAGGCCTTGGAGTCTTGGTGGACAGCAAGTTATCATTGCAGTTTTCTTCTTTGTCTCCACATGGGAGTTTTTAAAGGTGATTCCTAGTCTGAAATCTATTTAATAATCTGATGGATGTGCCCATGAAAGAAATTGTGCATTTTCCGGTGTGATGGTAGTAAAGTGATGGTGTAGTAAGTTATTAAAGTCATTTGTTACGAAATTTCACCTGCTATGTAAGAATACTCGAGGCTATCCTTAGAAAGAGCTAAAGAAAGGGTGAAGAAAAGTCAACCTCTTTGGTTATTTCTGTGCTGGGCATTCTGCTTTTTGTGTGTCCCTTTTACACTGACATCAGCAATGCTAAGGTAGATTAACTTTAAATGCCAGCAATGTGGGACAGTCAGACCTGCTGATATCTTGATATTAAAGCACATCAGATCACTGTAAGGTGACTAACTGCCACTTGGGTTTATGGCTTTGGTGTGTATGTGTGTTGTCTGGAGGTGGAGTTGAAAGCCTTTATGGAGCATTGCAGTGTATTATGAGTAATACCAGACACAAGTGGAAAGCAACAAACAAGTTTTTTTCCCTGTAACCTTCAATTTTTGTGGCCATAAAGCTTTGAGTTGTTTCATTGCCTTATCACAGCTTTAATTGCTGTTTCAGTGTGATGTTCACAAGTCTCAGGAAGAAAATACAGGAGTTCTGACTAGTGCTGAGATTCTCATCTTCAGTCTTGATCTTTCTGTGGCTTTTTTATACCTAATACTTAGGGAATCAATCACTACAGAAGCAGGTAAGTGTGGAAAATGCTATTGCAAGGGGCATATACCGGACAGTCACTTTTTGGGTGAAGCATTCTGTGTGTGAATGATTTAGTAAATTTAAATGAGTATATGTTTAGTTAGACAACAGATAGAATGCCTGCAGAGTTTTTATTCTAAAATTACCGTGATTTGATTCAGGGTCAGCAGAGTGTGATTGAATCCAGTAAAATTTCTATAGCCCTAAATATATGTGAATAAAAATGAAATTCTGAAGTTCTACTGCAAGAATCTTTGTCTTTTTATTCATAATAGTTATCAAATGTGGCACATCATTATGATTGCTACCTTTGTGTTTAGGCTTTAAGTTATGTAAACTCCCCATGCTTATATGCCACATACTTGTAAGATCCTTCAGTTCTGATGTTATTCTTGCTTTGGTTTTGGAATGCAATGATTTAAAGTAACTTTGAAATGTAGATGATTTATGATGATTTTTTTTTTTTTAGCCCTTTACACATCATTGCCATGTGAGGTGTTGAAATCGAGGTGTAATTATTTTGGTATTAAGAGCTAAGTTGTACACATCCCCCACTATGCAGTCTCATCTTAGAGTCTGTTTAAAGGCTCCATATTTTTCCTGTTGATTTGATCCTGTTCTGTGTATGATACTGTTTGTGATGATTTAGAATGCACATCAGTTATGGAAATAGACCATTTAAAAAACTATGATTGGTAGAACTTGTCAGAATCCAAATCCTGATCTCTCTGCTGTCACAGATTGTCTCACAGCTTCAGGGTTGCAGCTAATTTAAAGAATGTAGTGCTGATTTGTGCCTGCTGAAGTGGACCAGTCCAGAGCAACTGTTGCAGCTTTTGCTTTAGATTTTATATGTGCCCCATCTATTTTATGTATTTTTCACACACATGGAGTATCTCCATCGGGATACTCTTCCTATTTGCAACAGGTGTGTCACAGAACCCCTTGAGGACCCCAGTCCAGCAATTCCTGAAATCAAGAAGCAGCTTTCCAATACTACCAGAATGGTTCATTCATGTTATCCAGATTAGTACTTTTTCCTTTCCTCCTTCAGTATTGAAGTCTCAAGTGTGAACAAGACTTCTCAGTGATGAGGTCCTCAAACACACTCTCCATTCAAAGATCTGGTTTGTTATGCTGTACTGCTTTTTTTTTTGACAGTAGATCAACATTCACCATGGTCAGCTATTTGGTCTGCAGTGCTGTCTGCTTAAACTTGTAATCCTTATGATGTGTGAAACCCAGGCTGTTAGATCTGTGACTCTACCAGCCTGCCCTGGGAGCTTGCCATGCAATTATTTGGAACAGAGCACTTATTTTTTCATGGTGGGTGGGAAAAATCAGTTCAGTAAGAGCATCTTGAAATCTGTCACTGCACAAAGCCTGTTGCAGCATGGGTTTGACTAATGCAGTAGGAGCACAACAGCACCAGCAGCACAGAGCTCTCTCTTGTGAAACCAGTTACAGTGTGCAACCATTTCAGGATTAATGTTTATGGAACAGGCACATTACAAGGCAAGAGGATGCCAAAACCATGAAATCCTTTCTACTTCCTGTAGAACATAACCAAACACTATTGAAAACTGAATATAAATGTCTTGCCCATATGTAAAATAAGAACCTTACTGTCACTGCTTTTGGCAGCAGCAGTACTGGTGTGCTTTCAGCTCCGTGTGGAAGGAAGTGGTTTTTGACACAGCACGTAATGCATCTGAAGAAACCTTGGTCACAGGGTGGTGAGGAGGCTAGATGGATGGGAGAAGCACAGCAGGAGAAATTCCCAGCCTGTGGGTGCACAGTATCTTGTTGCAGAAAGGCCATGGGGAATCCTTAGAAAGCATCACCAAATCCTTGCCTTGTTCTTCCTCTTGATGTTCACTATGAGCTGCAAAGAGAGGATGCTGGGCTGGTAGGCTCCCTGGAACAACCTCAGTGGTTTATTTTTCTGTTCTCTGACTGAGGTGATTATCAGAGCCATCCCTTTTGGGTAAGGATAATATTAGCCATTTATTTATGTATTTTTCATTTGTACCAAGGGGTCACTGAGACTTTAAAAGGGGGGTTGTGGAGGTGTTCTTTACCATGGCAGTTGAATAGTCTCCATCCAGAAAACTTCTTTCAGCCTCCCTTTTCCATGAATTCCTCACACTTACAGTAAGTCAAGATAAAAACATTAAGTGATTTGTCAAATGTGACACACAGAGTCAGTGCCTGATCCAGGATTCAGACTCCGTTCCCAGACTGACAGGTCTGTTTCAAAACCACAGGGCTGTGATTTCTCCACAGACACTATCAAAAGTATTTTAAAAATACCTGAGAAATCAAACTAAAAGAAATGTTGACTCCAAAATCAGGCATTCAGAGATGTTTAAAATTTAGGTCACCTATTCAGTCTTGTCACTTACATCTGCTGCTGAAACACAGCCCCTACCCACACAGTCCTTACTGATAAATCACAGGTGGTGTGAGCTTTTTTTGGATCTTCTGCTTAGATCATTGCATGGTACAGACATATCAATCAGTGAGCAGATAAAGTCCTGAAAGTAGGTATTCAGTGTTTATTATTTCTGTCATTCAATGTGTGACCCTGCTACTATTAGCTACTGTGCTAGGGTCTGTACTGAATTTAAGTTGGATGTTACTGAGTCATTCAGAGACCAATCTCTATTGCTTTTATCAGGTGATTGCAGAGGAGTGAAAGTGAACTTAGCTGCCTTTACATTAGCTCTCCAGTATCAGCACCAGTGTGGTGCTTTAGTCCTGCAAGCATCTGCCCAGGTTTGCAGGAAGGGTCTGTAGATCTCTCTCATGGGTTTTGGTGTCTTCTGGAGGGTGAGATAAATCTTTGTGATCTTGCCATTGGAGAAAGATGTGGGCAAAAGAGTTCAGATTCAGATTCCCAGACAAGTGCGTTATGACTGACTTTCCTCTTTCGAGCTTCTGCAGTCTTCATTGTCTTCCTTTTCCTCTGGGGCTTTGTCCTTTCCTGCCTTGGTGTATCTCAAGCACCATTCTGAAATGTGATGTGTGCTGGAAGAATGTCAAGAGGTTGTGATTAGACATTTGCAAACTGAGGTGATTCAGAGACGTGGCAAAAGGCGTGTCCTTCAAATCTCAGTGTCAAAGTAGGGGCCCAAGGACAGAGGAGTCTAAAAAAACCCCAGCAAAACAAAACTGACCTGTTAGTTGTGTTGAGAACTGACTGGAGTTTTGCTACAATGGCACTTCTGGTAGATACACAAGAAGGACATTGAACCGTTGGAGTGAGTCCAGAGGAGACCACAAAGATGATCAGAGGGCTGGAACACCTCTGCTATGAGGACAGGCTATGAGAGTTGAGGTTCTTCAGCCTGGGGAAGAGAAGGCTTTGAGGAGACCTTGTAGTAACCTTCCAGTGTCTGAGTGGAGCTACAGGAAGGCTGGGGAGGGCCTTGTAATGACAGGACAAGGAGTAATGGATCTAAACTAGCTTGATATTAGGACGAAGTTCTTTACACTGAGGATGGTGAAACACTGGCACAGGTTGCCCAGGGAGGTTGTGGATCACAGAATCACAGAATGTGATCGAAGACCAAGTTGGATGAGACCTTGAGTGACCTGATCTAGTTGGGAGGTGTCCCTACCTATGGCAGGGTGTTGGAACTGGATGAGTTTTCAGGTCCCTTCCAACCTAAACCATTCTATGATTCTATATCCACCATAGAAAAACTTAATAATAGATGGTTTACTTGACCATATTACCGGAAATGGTATTTTATGGTAAGGAAAACTTGGATTGCTCCACACGTGGGTATTGCTTACGTTGTTTGCCTGAGTTCTGTTGACAGCCTTACTAGTTTTGGAGGATGCATTTATTTATTGAGTGCAGGGAATGGCAAATCTGGAAACCATGCGGGATGTTTGCTGAGACAAATTTCATGTTTTCATCAGGAAGGTTCTCCAGTTCAACTGTTTTACAGTTGTGTTGGTGTTTTATTTTCTGCAACACGTGGAAAAGTTGAGGCACCCCTGTGTGTGTGTGTAAAGAGTTCTTATCTAAAGTGTTCAATAATAAAAATAATAAATGTGGCTGTGCTAAGCAAGCTTATGCTAAGTACAAGAGTAATGGCAAGCTTAAAGACTGTACTGTGAATGGTACCTGAAAGAAACATTGCAGTGAAAAAGAATCTATTCTAGAACCTACTAAAGAAAACAAATGGCTCTTTGAAGATTGTATCATCAAAATGAATTATTACATGAATTCAGTACACGAACTACAAGAAGAATGTGAATTAAAATAGCTTAGAAAACATTACCTGCAGAGGGAATTACAAGTTAAAGTAAACTGAGTACAGGTGGGAATTGAAGGGGTCCTGCTTATCAGTGTGATTTAAAATTCAGTCAGCCGAGAGTAAAAATGAACAATTTGTGTGTCATAAAACCAAAGAGTTTTATGTAGGTATTCCTGAAGGGCCAGAGCTGTGTGACCTATGTTGTTATCCTGCCAATAAATATGCCAGCATCTTAGTGTGTCACCTTCATGGTGCTGGCAGTTTTCTTTCTCTCTCTTTTTTATTTTAAATTTTTGTTATCTGCCTATAGATGGGGGTTGTCAGGCTGGCTTTTTGAACTTCAAACCTGGCTGTTTATTTGAAGGTTATGTCCTACACAGACACATCTAGCAGGGCTTGAAATGTTAAAATGATGTAAAATTCACAACTGTACCTTTGCTACAAAAGGTAGAAGCAATGCATAACTGTATCTTCTTGCAAGTCCATCTTACCCATTTTCCTCTGTAGCCTGTTAGTTATGGTGTAGCCTCAAGGATATACATGGATGTCTCCCATAGATTATGGGATGCATTTCTGCCACTGCTGGAACAGACTGAATAACCGTTTTCAGTTGTCACTTGTGCTATTAAAAGGTATCTGCCCATTCCCCAGAGCATGTGATTTGAGAGTGCCTAATGGCTTTGCAAGGGAGCTACTGTGAGCAGAAAGCCCTGGGATGGAATAAAACAGCAGTTGGGTGCAGAGATACAGGAATGCTTGCAGAGTGTAAGCAGGCAATACCCATTCCCCTGCACTAATTATGGTGGTTTAGGGATGCTCATTAATATGCCACTTTTATTACTGAGACACATGGTTGCACTGCTTTCCTGGCACTTCTGATTTCCTGCCTCTGAACAGAACAAAGGAAGCAGTAGTTTGACATTGCCATGCCACGCGTTACTGCCCAAGAAAAGACTGAGGCAATGGAATTGGCCCTGCACGCATGGTGCAGCCTTCCAAGAGGGAAAAACCTTAATGTGGTAATTTTAGATCTGACTGAGCAAGGTGTGTGTCTAACAAACAGCAAGTGATTGGCTCCAGTGAGACTCCTTACGTAATGGGGCACTTAAATTTTCAGTCTCGTGACAAATATGCTCTGCTGTGTTAGTACTGCACGGGTTAGCATCAACACAGAGATTTTGTCTTGTGCTGTGGGTATCAGAGGGAGGATACGGAGATGCTGGAGTGAGCGTAGAGGAGGCCACAAAGATGATCCAAGGGCTGGAATATCCCTGCTGTGAGGATAGGCTGAGACGGTTGGAGGTGTTCATCCTGGAGAAGAGAAGGCTTCAGGGGGGACTTTAAAGCTGCCTGTCAATACCCGAAAGGATTCTACAGGAAAGTTGCAAAGGGGCTTTCCATAAGGGTGTCTAGAGACAACGCAAAGGGAAATTATTTGAAGCTGAGGGAGAGAGTAGCTATAGACTGGATCTTAGAAAGAAACTCTTCAGTACGAGAGTGGTGAGACTCTGGAATAGGCTGCCCAGGGAGAGTGTGGCTACCTCTTCCTTGGCAGTGTTCAAAGCCAGGTTGAATGAGGCCTTGAGCAGCCAAGTCTAGTTGAGAGGTGTCTGTTGTGGGGAGGTTGGAGGAGATGATCTCTGAGGTCACTTCCAACCTGAGGCACTCTGATTATATGATGAATTCACTATATATGAAAGAAAAATGAGTAGCCAAAACCACCTATTGCTTATCTTGGAATCCTTGGCAAATAGAATGGGCTTAGAAGAAGATTTAGAAACTAAATTTCAGTGACATCACAGAGCAGCAGAGCCAAAATAAAAATGAGTGGGAATCCATAAGTGGTTGCTAATGGTTATTACCAAATGATTTTGAGTGGTCCATCACTCATTTATTCTTTTACTGCTGTAAAAGCAGTGGAATTCAGAATAGCTGAGATGTTAAGGTTTCATCCACTGAGTGAGTGTACCCATTGCATTAAATGTTCATCAAGTGAAAGAAAAGGAAATGAAAAAGCACCTGCACACAGCTGGAGTAGAGGACAGGCAATACACCTCCCATCTCATGCCTGCTTGCTGTAACATCTAGCACAGGCAATTGTGCATCCTTGCACTTGCTCTTCTGTTCCGTATTTCCCATGTGTTCAGTTAAGGGATGAGAGAGAAAGATGGGAAACCTCTCTTGCTTCCTCTGACACCACACTTTTTCGGGAATGAAACAGAGATCTGGGTCTCTTTTCTTCTAAAGTGCAGGGGAGCTAACCTTCATTCTTACCAAACTCCTGGATAAGTGCTTCAGAAGCAGGCAGTGGCAGAGGGCATTGCTGGTGATATTGTCCCTTCACCTTGATTCAAACAGACCTGTGTGGCCTCAGGCTGGAGGCTCTTTGAGGAAGTCTGTGCTTTCTGTGGGACTCCCTGATGGGCTCCTGGGACACTTGAGCATGTGGAGAGTGAGGTTGGGAGTCCCCACAGACTGAGCAGCTGTCTTCTGCTTAGTCCAACTGACAGTACCTCATCATGTGCCAAAGGTTTCTGCATTGTCAGGAGATTTCTGTGCACTCAGGTGCCTGGCATCTCTAATGGGGCTGCAGAGCTGAGCTGAGGAGCAGTGCTGAAGGGCATCTTCAGATGTCATTATCTACCTTCTGTCACATTGCGTTTGAAGCGTGTGAGTGCTTTTTTTGGATCTTTCCCTGTCTGCCTTTTTTTTTTTTTTTTTTTCTTTATGTATTACATTACTGCTCCTGTTGGTCTGGAAGTCTCCTGGGGATAGTTCCACCTAGTGATACAGTAAATTATACTTAATGCATGAAATCACTTGCATGAAAACAAGTGTAATTAACTGTCACTGATAAAGGTAAACGGTGGAAATTTGTAAGCAGCGTTTCTTTGTGCCAAGTACTTAAAACTGAAGATTGCACATTAAACAGAAGTATGATATACATCTTGAAATATAATTTCAGGTGCTTTTACGGTTGTGTTTCTAAGGTCTGAACTGTGATTTTTGCATGGGCTTCAAAATCTTTTATATTGCTGTGTTCCAGCAGTCAGGGAGAAATACTCTGGCCTTCAGCACAAATAAACCCTGCTGTAGAATGTGACTGAGCTTAATGTGGCATGCTACATTTGTATCTGAATAGAGTTATTTGACTGTTATTTAAATCTTACTGCTTTCTTCTGACTCTGTGACCATGCTGAATCTTGTAAACTGTCTCCTAGGTCACACCAGACAGGTCTAGTCAGGCTCCCATCTGTTTTGGGTAGACATTCTAGGCACATGAGGTAATATCTAGGACAGCAGACAGTCTGTTCTTGCCTTTAAAGTTTCATTTGACAGATAATGTTTGAAACTGAAGCTGCTACATCTCATGACATTGTTCAGGTATCACATGAGGAAGAGCATTTTCATTAAGAATTTGTTCATGCTGTCTACAGAATACCTGTGCTTTGCTATTTCTTGCCCCTGTTCATTTGTAGCACCTCGCAGTGCTGAAATGCTCAGCAGGACTGATAGCTCTGAAGTGTCACAAGTTGCATTCATGTGCCTCACTGGTGACTTCAATGTACTGCAAAAGCAACATTTATCTCCACTTAGCTGAACCATTTAAGCACTTCTCTCGTCCACAGACTGACTCTGCTGTACAAGGATGAAAATACTTCTAATTGAAGGGAAATTATTTCAACCACCCAGCTGGTAGCACACTCGTTTATAACATGTGCAGAAGGTGGAGGCTGATGGGGTTGGTGGTTATTCACGTTTATGTGGACAGTGACATTTCTTCACACGGACAATTGAATACATATTTGAAGGCTTTAACAAGCCTTTTTAGCCTGCGCAGTGATACGTGGTTGTAGATGTGGAAGAGTCAAAGCAAGCAACTGTACTAGAAAGGAGAAAAACAGAACATTTCCTGCAGTGATACCTGCTTCCTGTAAAGTGAGAAGACTGAGAGCATCCCCATGTTGTGCAGTGCAGTGGGCCCAATGTCATGGACAGCTCTGATTGTGTCATGAGGGCCAGAGCATGCAGAGGGCACTGGCGACAGGCAGCCAGGGACTTGCTGAACCCTGTGTGTGCTGAGCTGTGCCAAACTGTGAGCTCAGCAGGGCTCTTGGGGTGAGTATGTTGCCTCCAGTCTTGCTCCAACCTCCAGCACTGCCTCTGGTCTGTTACTGGACCATTGTGCAAGGTCCATTTTGAATAGCTTCCACTTTTCTCTAGGTATAGGAAGACATCACAAAATGATCTGATAGGAAACTGGTAAGACCTGGCACTACACTAACAGAATTAAAGATTCATAATATGGTTGAGGTTGGAAGAGACCTTAAAGATAATCTGTTTCTAACCCCTGACCATGGGCAGAGACACCTTCTCCTAGACCAAGGTGCTCATCCAGCTTTACCTTGAACATCTCCAAGGAGGGGCATTCTTGACCCCCTTGGGCAATCTGTTTCAGTGTCTCTACACTGTTAGTGGAAAGAATTTCTTTCAGGTGTTGTGTGTGATTGTGACAGGAATTACTTGGGGTTTGGAACAAGGGGAAAATATGTTCATCCATGTTTTCATCTTGGACTGGGGCATGCTGGAGTACTGTGTGCTTTTCCGGAGCCCTCAACACTGGGAGGCCATGGAACTGTTAGAGTGAGTCCAGAGGAGGCCACAAAGATGCTCACAGGGCTGCAGCAGCTCTGCTATGAGGACAGGCTGAAAGAGTTGGAACTCTGCAACCTGGAGAAGAGAAGGCCTCAAGAAGGCCTTGGAGTGGCCTTCCAGTATCCGAAGTGGGGTACAGGAAGGCTGAGGAGGGACTATTGACAAGGCCTTGTAATGACAGAATGAGGACTAATGGGTTTAAAATGGCATAGGGGAGATTTAAACTGGGTGTTAGGAAGAAGTTCTTTCCAGTGAGGGTGGTGAGACACTGTCACAGGTTGCCTGAGCGGTTGTGGCTGCTCCCTTCCTGGAGGTGTTCAAGGCCAGGCTGGCAGATTGGATGAGGCCTTGAGCAACGTGTTCTAGTGGGAGGTGTCCCTGCCTATGGCAGGAGGTTGGAACTGGATGATCTTTGAGGTCCCTTACAACCTAAACCATTCTGTGATTCTATGCTGTATAGATCTGATGCTTTGGTAACTCCTATGGAGTTTTTGTGCTGGGGGTAATCTTCTGAAACAGACGCTAGCTTTTGTGGCCCTCCTCTGGTCCTGCCCCATCAGATCTATGTCATTCCTGTGCTGAGGTCTCCAGACCTGGATGCAGTACTCCAGGTGAGATCTTACCAGAGCAAAGTGACAACATCCTCTCCATCTGCTGCCATGTATCACATTTTCTTTCTGACTTTAATGACACAGCCAATGCACAAACTCTAGCTCTTGGAGTTATTTCAGATTGTCTTTGATTATTTTATTCTATTCTTTCTTTCTCAATTCCAAATTGCTGCCGTCATTGCCCAAGAGCCTCTGCAAAAAGGACAGGACCTGTGGACTGTCCTCAGACTGAGCTTTATGCTGGTTCATAGAAGAGCCAGCTAACTTGAGTTGCAGAGCAAAGGCTTTTACTTTGCCTTTGCACGGCATGGAGTATATTAACTGTTTCAGTGCAATTATTTTCCTCTACCTCCAGAAAGGGAACAGATTAAGGTAATTTTTCCTCCTGAGCCTCTCAGCTAGCATCGTAAAGTGTTGTTTCACCTTGGACAACCATTCGTTTGCCATCCTGTGATGCTGGGACTTAGCCTTGTTTTTTAGGTGGTTGAGTGGAAGGCTATCTTGGTGTATTTGATTTATTGATTTCTGGAGAATCCATGCTGTGAAATTAAATAGTTCCATATGAATCTGTTAGGAAGGAATACCCCTTTAGTGTCTTTTAGATTAGGAGTTATCAATCCAAATAGCTCCCATTTTAAATCCAACACACGACCACAGACAGTTGTTTTTAAATGGAGTGGGTTTTTGCTTGCCAATTGTTTTAGCGTGGTTGAAATCCAAATTGACAGTCCTGAAGGCAGAAATCTTCAGCTCAGTTTCTGCAAAGTTTAACACCAACAGTGAGAAGGAAAGATGCCATTCCCTTGACACTGGCCAGGCTGTAGGTCCCAGGAGGCTGGATCTTCAATGACTGGCAGCAAACTTGTAAAATATGGTCAGTTATTTTTATTAGAATTTGTTACTGGGCCACCACTAACAGAATTACTTCATTTTAATAATTATTTTAACGTTGGAATCTTTTATATTCCTATCTGCATGAACCTTTATGAATTTGTCATACATCTTCACCTTCTTCATCTTCTACTTCCTCTTCCCAAGCAAGAAACTTGTGAATATTCTGGTGGGAATCTTGCATTTCAGTGTTCTTTGCCACTAAAAGTTGGTCAAAGAATGTCAGTTTTTACACACTTAAAGACGTTTTTCTCTTATGCTGATTATTTCTTTTCCAACATTAGAAGCATCTCTAATTGTGAACTTTAAATAGGAGTACCAGCGTGGCCAGCTTGTACAGTGAGAAAATGTTTAATTTCCAATTAAGTATTGGGGCAGAAATGCCTCAGAGGCAGAAAGGCAAGGGGAGGAACTCGTCAGTGGTATTTGCTGACTGGGTGATTATTAGCAATAGGAAATAGTGAAACTTAATTAGAGTTTCTGATCTGGAGCACTGAATTAGGTTTAATTATGTCTGGAAGTCTACTATTTTAACTCTTTTTGATTAAACATATGAATTCAAGAAGCAAAACTTCTAAATCTTACAGCTTGGGCAGACCAAGAATAAGAAGAAACTGCATTTGTCTAGGTTATACTGTACTGAGAAAAAAACACAACAGTGTAAAAGCAGAGGAGTTGGAAAGTAGATGGGCTCAAAGTATCTGTAAGAAATAAAATGAATTTCAGTAGTGTAGAGAGCTGGGCTTCTTGGCAGAACTCCAACCAACACCTGTGTGATTCAATATGGAGCAGTGTAGCCTGGTCTCTGTTGTCGTGAGGTCACACTAAGGGACTGTCTTCTCTTCGATGCGAAGCATAAGCATCTGAGATCCAATATGGAGAGCATTTAGAGTCATGCAAATGTGTTCCCCAAGTGTTCTGCTCAGCATTGATGAGCTGCAGAGATCTATATCTCAGCAGTGGATGAAAGAATTCTTCCCTTGGATTTTTGCAGTGTGGTTTCAGGTTTAGGAGTGTTGCCGAGTGAGATGATGTGGGAGATAAAGGAGACAATTTAAAGCTCACAAATTATAAAGGAAAAGGGTGAAGAGAAGTGCATATGTTGATGATAGCATTACTAATGTTACTCTAATTGCTCTCAGTAACAAAATATAGTAATTAAAATGATACTGCAGGATGAATTTGAAGTGATCAGCCTCAAAGTTGCTTATTACGTTTTAATCTATGCTGAAAGCAAGTGATCCACCACCAAGATGTAGCTGATGATGGTGATAGATGGAGACCATTTCAGCTCTTCTCTCTGTCTTGACAGCTCAGCTTACTCATCTGTGGTGCTTAGACTGGTGGGATATATCTCCCTGGGGTTTGGTTTATCTCTCAGCAGATTTTCTCTCTCAAGTGGTGCTTTTGTTTTCTGTGTTGTGGTATAGCGTGTTTATTCCTCCTTGGAGTCCCCATGGAAATGACGCAGGTGTAGTAACTTCTCATGTGAATTAGGTTCCACTTGTTCTTTTTCTCATTTCTGACCTTCCAGTGACAGAAGGTCTGTATTTAACATAGACTGGGATTTGAAGTTGAATGTAGGTGAACATCTTTCATTCAGCTGAAAGATGCAGAAACAGAACCTGAGGTGGGCTCTAAGTGCTGATGTGCTTGTAAGGTTGTGAGGGGCTTGCTTTGGTTGTGTGAAACATGTGGAAGAGACCTGTGCACTACTGGGGGAAACTGGTAAGGCCTGATGGCTTGAGTTCTGGGGATCTCTCTGCTGCTACTGAAATCTCTGCACTATTATGTATATATTTCAGTATGTTCATCTCGTATCTCATTGGGGTCATGTAACACTATCCTTAATTGCATGTATCTAAGAGTAGTTTAACATACTCCATAGAGGCAATATGCTGGTAAAACTTGTGATGGATTTAAAACCTTCATGCTGTAAGAACATAAGGGAAGAGAATAAATGCCTGAGAACAAAAGTGAGGTCCTCCTGGGTGGGTGACATTGAACAGTTTTGTTCTGTTCAGAAACTCCCTTTGGGTTTGGTGTAGGCATGGACTGTCTGCTTGTGCATCTCTGGAGGGCCTGGAGGTAGGTATGTGGAAATGAAAAGTTATTGTTTGGAAGTACAGACATGGTTTTGTAGATGACTGCTGAAAAATAAGTACAGCCAAGATCTGTAAACTCTAGATGGGACTATAAATGGGGAATAATGAATTATTGATTGCCTTACATAGCAAAATTGTGTTTTCAAGCATAGGAATTGGTAGAAGAACTTACAAGTGGTGGTGACAGGACCACCCTCTCTAGTACACCAAGTGTTTTGTTTTTAAAAATTGGTCTGTGTATCCTACAGTGACTTGAATGGGTTAGGGCAAGGTTAAAACTTTGTCCTCTCTGATGCCCATAACTCACAGCTTTCTTCCAATAATATCATGTTGCTGGGGAAATGATTCCCATTTGTAACGTCTGACTCCTGGACATGTTTCCAGATCTCTTTGCTGTCTCTTTTATGACCAGGGGCAGATAAAACAATAACTTACCTGAAGATGTTGTTAGTGGGTCGGTTAGTAGAATGAACATAAATACAGATCTGGAGTCATATCAGTTCTGTATTACCTTATTATGACTCTCTTTGTGAGGGAGGAGGGTTGGTAGTTTGGGTTTTTTTGTGGGTTGTTAATTTTTTTTTTTTCCTGTATTAGACCCACTGCTTAGTCTATTGGACCTTTCAAGTTAAATCACAGAATCATAGAATGGTAAGGTTGGAAGGGGCCTCAAGGATCATCTAGTTCCAACCCCCTGCCATAGG
Source organism: Eubucco bourcierii (assembly GCA_013396675.1). NCBI lineage: Eukaryota > Metazoa > Chordata > Aves > Piciformes > Ramphastidae > Eubucco > Eubucco bourcierii. The sequence continues at coordinate 792,289 of VWZE01023917.1, read as the reverse complement.
CAGGGACACCTCCCACTAGAACAGGTTGCTCAAGGCCTCATCCAATCTGGCCTTGAACACCTCCAGGGAGGGAGCAGCCACAACCTCCCTGGGCAACCTGTTCCAGTGCCTCCCCACTCTCACTGTAAAGACCTTCCTGCTGACATCCAGTCTAAATCTTCCCTCTGCCAGTTTAAACCCATTACCCCTTGTCCTGTCATTGCAAACCCTTGTAAATAGTCCCTCCCCAGCCTTCCTGTAGGCCTCCTTCAGATACTGGAAGGCTACTATAAGGTCTCCTGGAAACCTTTTCTTCTCCAGGCTACATAACTCCAACTCTTTCAGCCTGTCCTCACAGGAGAGCTGCTGCAGCCCTCTGAGCATATTTGCGGCCTCTTCTGGACTCACTCCAACAATTCCATGGCCTCCCAGTGTTGGGGGCTCCAGAACTGCACACAGTACTCCAGGTAGGGTCTGACAAGAGCAGAGTAAAGTGGCAGAATCCCCTCCCTTGCCCTGCTGGCCATGGGAGGTGATTCTGCCCCTTTGCTCTCATTGACCTACTCCTTTCTCTCCTTTTTTTTTTTCAACACCTGTTTTGCTTACCCATCCATGATGGCAGTTTTACATGATAGTAGTTATGTTTATTGGAGGTTATAAAATCCAAAGAATTGAGTTTTTATCAAATTTTCCAATGAACAGAGTTTGTTTCCTTACGGTTTGTTTAGATATTGCTGCATGCTGCTACACATGAATTGGAAAGATTGATTTTTGTGGGGGGGAAAGACTGCAGAATTATTTTTTTTTTTTTGGTTGCTGGTAAATTGCACGTGGAATTGAAAACGAATGGTAGACTTCTGTTGTCTATCAGCAGCATGACAGCAATCTTAAAAAGCAGCCTCTGCCGGCAAACAGTGCTGTAGCAAGAAAACTTTGCACTCAGTAGGCTTCCTCATTACTGCAGCTTCTGCATAAAATAAACAAGATCAGAGAGCTTTGTTATGAAAGCTTGAGTGCTCCTGAACGTTGAGGCAGGGACTTGCAATGACAAAGTGTGGTTTGCAAATATGTTTACGGCTGCCCTGAATAAAAACTCTTTGCATTTGGCATTGCAAAAGCACATGCTCAGTGTCTGCCGCTCATATTTGCGCAACCTGGTTCCCAGAAGGTGTTGCCAGCATCTTGATTTCTGACGTTTGTTATGCTGTGAACACTTGTCATTGACTAAAGCTCTGTGTTGAGGTTGTAGGAATGACCACTGAGCCAAGTCTACTGAGATCTGGGAAATTGCTGATCTTGGGAAGCCTGAGTACTCTCTAAATGCAGACTGCTTCCTGGGAATGCTGGCACTTCCATAAACCAAGATCCAGAGTTCTTCTTTCAGCAGCAGTAACTGTGCCACAGCTGCTGTGGGCCTCATCCAGGTCTTTGAAATTCAGGAGGAACCTTTGCACTGAATTGGTGAGGATGAGTCTGGGTTTGTTGCAGATTGTTAGTTGATTAAGAGGGTAGTACCAAGAACACAGTGTGAAAGTTAGTAGGTAAGTGCTAGGTAGCCATTCAAAATACCAAGAATGCCTCATTAATCTCAACAGTTAACATATCGATGATGAGTTATGTGGTTTTGTGAAGACTTTTACACCGAATTCCCCTCCAGGAAGAATTTTGTGACCCTGTGGATTACAGTAATCACCCACTGAAATGCTCTAATAGCCTAGGAACTCCTAGAACCTGATTACAGAGAGTTTGTCTGTATAACTGGGGCTTCTCATTTTGAAGTAGCACAGAGAGTGAGGTGGTATTGGTCTGTTGCTTGACCAGGCAGTGAGGCTGAGCTGCTACTGCGTTGAAGAAAATAAATTTTCAAGGATATCATTTTTGCAAGAGCAAGTGATAGGAAATTTTGAAGAGCAAATTCTGCTTGAAAATTAAAGAAGATGTCTGTGTATGAACTGGAGAGGGTGATTAATACTGAAAGTCACCATGATGATACTTACAAATGTTTCTGGGTAAGGTCTTAGTGGCTTACTACTTCTGTGCACACCTGGAAGATGACTGGGACATCACCTGGAGGAGGGGTGATATTTGCAGACATCTGTCTTACACCAAGCATCTCCTCTGGCCTACAGGCCCATCTGTGTCCCTTGGCACCACAGGAGGAGTTAAACTATCTGTGGTGCTGCCCTTGCTTGGTGGCAATAGTTTGGGTTGTTGGGAAGGATCTCTGGTCACGTGCATAAGCACCATGATTGGATCCAGCCCTACACATGCAAATTATCCATGACTAGTACCTTATGTTTTCTACTTGATGACAAATAGGGTGGTGGGGTGGCTGATCTGCCAGATCAGGACAATGCTATCAGCCCATGAATGTGATTCCAAAACTTAGGGAAGAAACAGTTTTCTGCCAGTCCTAACTTATGATGTCTTTACTAGTTCAAGGTCTTTTGCTAATGAGGAGATACAAGATGACAAGTGCATTTTCAGTGAACTGTGCTATTTGAGGGTGTTGAAAAGAGGTAGTAAAGGTGTGCTTTGCATTTCAATGAAAAGACTCAAAAAAGAGAAAATCTCCAGGTATGTTTAATGGTTGGATTATTGAGTAATAAATCTACCCTACCAGTTAACTGCACAGAACTAAAAATGTGAATGAAACTATATGGGGGAAGCAGTAAATGAAGGGATGGGAGCATTCATGTCTTATTTTTGGCAGAAACTAGAAGTTTAGAGAAACAGAAGGTTTGCTTTTGTGGCAAAAATAACTGTTGTGTGGATGAGATAGAACTGAGGACACACAACAGAAATCCAACTCTTCCCTTGAAATATGTTCATGTATTAACTTAGTTGTGATCGCTGGTAGTTGTGGTTGAAGGTGCTGATTTCTCTTGCTGTTCTACTGGGTTGTTATCGTTCATGTGTCCGAGGTTCATACAAGGATCTTGGTTTGTTAAGTAGATGTGTGAAAAAGCAAAGGGGGAAAAAAATACCAGAAAATGCTTTTTCTGGTCTTTCATTGAAACAAAACTCTCAATGAAAAAGCTTCACTTCATTTACTGCTGAAGTGCAGTAGGTTCAGGCAATGTCTTGTGCACCAGACTTTAAAGAGAGAAGGAAGGAAAAGTGGCCCGAGGTAGAACTTAAAAAGCCAACCAAAGATCCCCTGCACCCATCTTGTGCTTATCTGTTAAAAAAAAACAACCAAACAACTGCCTTCTTAGGTTAAACTGATGCTGGTCTGTGGCTATGTTTACTCTGAAGTATGTAAAGAGGAGCTAGAACCAGAAATCAAAGTCAGTGACCTGACCCGAATGAGGAAAAATGAAATTCATGCAATAAGTTACTGGACAAAAAGTCAGATCTCACCAGCATGTATGCAAATGGTTAGAAATCAATACAGCTTGAGCCAGAGCGGTAAATAACCATGAGCACTGCAGTCAACTCTTGTATCATTTAAGCATCTGGTCTGCTACAGTTAATGCCAAATTTAGTTCATGTAAAATAGATGTAAATGAATGTCTGTTGCAACAAAAGACTAAAAAGTGAGTATCTGCTAAATGGGATGTTGCTGCGGCAGAGTGACAGGAAAAGGGATTTCAGCATTATTGTGCAGAAATCCCCGAAGCCAACAGCATTTTCTGCAGCTGCACTCGGGTTAATAAAGAGGATTCCAGCATCCTGTTGAAAGGAATGCAGTCAGTGCTTCAGGAAAATGCATTTCTCCTGTCTGAGAGCCTGGCTAAGCCATATCTGTTCTCTTTTGTTGAATTCCAGTCAGCATTCTGAACAGGCAGCTTCTCTTCCAGAGGAGCAAAGAGCAATGCTTGCACAGTGTCTGCCTCACAGAAGCAGGAGGGATAGGAGCACTTGAGTGCGTGGTGCTCTCAAGCAGATGGGCAGGCAAGCAACAGAAAAAGCAGGGCTAAGCCAGGAGGCAAAAGGGATTTGACCGTTACCTGTAGAGAGCATAGTAATGGCTCCCATTATCTTCTCTCTTCCTCCTTACCACCAACATTTTAACGAGGTCACAAGTTTAGGACTGAAACAGTCACATTTTACCCTTGCAGTTTCTGCTTGGACCATGAGGAAAAGATTAAGTCTGAGATCTGAACTCCAGAGGATGGCAAGCATTGCTTTGGCAATGCTACAAGGACTGGTTTATGACAGAAGTAGGTTCTGTGGGTTAACTGTACTTTTGGCTTTGCACTATTTGCAAGTTTACAGTTTGCAGGTTTGAGGACTTGTGGTAATGGCTACTGGAGTCTTCCTCGTGCCTGGGTGATGGGCTCATTGGAAACTGTCCATGTTCTAGGACTTGCACCTTTATTATAAAAACTTCAGGGTACTTTACTGCCTCACATTGTGCTGTCTGTCTGCTGCTAATCGCATGTAACGATTTTCAAGGAAGAGTTACACAAGCCGACCAAAATGCGATTGTGTATGGTGACTGAGAGTTCCTTCTTATTCCTTCTCCCCTGCTTCTAGTGTCTTTTCAGTGGGAGCTTGTTATTTAGGTGGTCTTTTGCAAGCTTGGTATGTCGTCATGCCTACCAAGGAGGAATGGGATTCTACCTCTTTTCATGTCCTACATCTTCCAGGTTTGGAATCACTGCTGCAGCCAGACTTCTAGTTCGTACTTCTGCTGGCAGTGTGCAATTAACTTGTTCAGCAACTGAGTCCTGGAGGAAAGGAAATCCTGCTTTAAGCGAGGGTAGTTCCTGTTAGAAAGTCTGACCTGCTGAAGTAACTTCAGAGCGGAAGTAGCAGAAGGGGTTGTGATAGCCCAGAGTAGTTAAAGGAGTTTGAGCAGTGATTTGTGAGTGCTTTCCTACTTTGAAAAGGATTCTGTGTTGGGATATAAGGCCAGGTCTGTACCAGCTTGTACTCTGCCTTACTTACTGTGCCTTTTGTTCAATTTCATTCAAGTTTATCCTACAGTAAAATTTCTTTTTCATTTCATTTTGGTTTTAATTTCAGTGTATTAGAGACCATTTCATATTATCTAGGACTAAGAGAATTGGCTTCTGATTAATTCCTCAGTTTAATTCCTCTGAGACCTTATGTATTGTGGCACTGAGAAGACAACCTCTGAACAGTCAAAGGCTCTGTGCCATCTTCTATCCACAGGGCCACCTGTGGACAGGTGACTTCATGTAGAAGTTGACCTCCTGGTTACTAACAGGTTGTGTTATGTGCTGTGGCAGACAGGCAAGGCTAGTCTAGGTGTGAACTTAAGCATCCCTACCCGGAACGTTTCTGTGCAAGACTTCTTTCTTACTTGTAATGGTTCTTCTCTAGTGACTCATAATATATTTGTTTTCCAGTTCTTCTGGGAGAGAATAGGCTGGACTGCAGATTCTTGTAGATAAGATTTTGCCTTCCAACTTGCATATCTCATTGTTCATACTACACTCAAAACTGAATTTAGAGATTAAATTTTGTCCATCAGTGATATGTGTATTTATCCAAGCTTCGGGAGGCTTTGGGGAAAAGCTATGATGCATATTAGAAATATATGATGTTAGCTTTATTACGGGATTGTACCCCTCAAATTGCCACCCCTTACATCCGTGACCATCAGCAAATGTGCAAAAGGCCAAACTGTAACTAAACAGTTCTGTATCTGTCTTGGGGATGTGCCAGTGGCATCAGTGGTGAAGACAACAGCCTGTAATAGCCTTCTGGATGTGAAGGCATTATGCCTTGGACTGAGCTGCCAACTCAGATGCTTATTTGGGTGAGCAGTCATTGGAGTTTCAGTCATTTGAGCTGATATTTCATATTTTTACCAGACCTGCAGGATGTTCTCTTTCCGTTACTCATAGTGCATCTGTACTGGCACTTTGTGAAGTTCATGTACATGTTAAGCTCTATGAAGAGCTGTAGTCCCTGGAGTGAACGATCCATTTGTAAGTGCTAGAAACGGCGAGATGGGATCTTTACTCTGAACTTTACAGGTGAAGTCCTTTCATAATTTGTAAGTTGAAAGTTATAATTTGAGACTGTATGAGGAACTTTGTTTTATATTAGTTCTGTTCACCTTCTCGGCATCAGAATCTGTAAGATACAGACTTGCTGTATCTTATACTTGCTCACGCAGTGACTTTGTGCAGGATGACTTTTTCCAAAAATAACTTCTTTTTCTTTGGATTTCTGCACTGTGTTGCATGTTAGTTCTTCTGTTTTGGATCCTTCTGCCTTTTGAAGTCAGCAGGCACTTCTCTTTGATTTTTAAAATTTAAATATTAAAGATCTGGCCAGAATTCCTGTGTAGCAAACAGTATTCCCTTTTTCCCTAGTGACTGGTTGTCAATCAGATTTAGAGTATCTAGGGGTGCTCTCATGTTTCTATGTGTATTTCTTGTTTCTGCTTCTTCCACACTTTTCACATCCCAACTTTTTTTTGCTTGTTTGTGTTTCATTTGCTTTATTCCTCCCTTGCTCTGTTCTACTTCGTTTCCAAACTTTTGGAAAAGAGAAATACAACTGTTCTTCCCTTGCATGGAGTTTGTGCAAAACTTCAAGTCTGATCAAGTTTGATTCAAAGTAATTAGAGGACTGGAGCACCTCTCCTGCGTGTTTAAGACCAGATTGGATGGGACTTTGAGCAGCCTGGTCTAGTGGAAGTTGTCCCTACCCATGGCCTGGAGGTTGGAATTAGATGACCTTTAGGGTCCCTTCCAACCCAGACTATTCTGTGAAGTTTCCTGCTGGAGGTTCCCACTCTTCCTGGAGCCAAACTGGCATTCCTTCTCTTTAGAAATGGTTTAATAGATTGTATTCAAAATGCTGTTCAGAGAGGCCTCTCAGCCAGCTCTCCTTTGGGTCTGAGATGCTTTCTCCCCTCACATCTCATTTAGAGTATGCTCAGCAGTGTTTGTTTTAACACCTGAATTGGTGCCTTGCTGCCAGCCAAGGACTTCCACAATACATTTACATAGAGGAAAATCTTTCTTATGAGGATTGATTCCTTCTTGTCCCTTCTGCTGAATCCTTCCTTCGTCCTTCCTTCTGTGTGGCTGGAAGACAGGTCGGCAGGCTTCCATTTTTGAGAGAAGGCTTTAGACGGGATTTGTAACCCTGTATTGCAGCTGCCTTGCTCTCAGGATATCATCATTACTTTGCCACAGTTATAGCTTTTATGTGGATTGGCAGCAGCTTTTACATGCAGGCTGAACTTCATGGAGACCTAACTTTAAATGCACAGAATGAGAAAAATGCCTCCCTTGTAAGGCTCCTGCTGAGCTGATAACAGTCTAGAGGAAGACATCTATTTAAACAGAAATAAACATGCCTTAGGATGCTTGGATCCTGTTTTCAGTTTTATTAAGCTATTTTCAGCTTTATTAAGAATGCTGTGTTTAATTTTTCCAGCATTTCCAGCCCCATTAATTTAGTTTACACTGCATTTGGATCAATTAGTGCACTTGATGATAATGCAGTATATGCCCCTGCCTATTTAAAACAAGAGAAACAACAGGATGGATTTTCAGTGTATTAAAGGATGTGGAGTTCCTCCAAAGACTCTGACCAGTCCAAATGGTAAATTTCAGAGGCTGGCCAAGTGGAAAGAAAAGTTCCTTACTGNTGACTTCCCAAACCAGTTCTTCTAATTCTTCCCCCAGTCTGCATGTTCTCATGAAGGCTGCACTTAACAATACACACAAGTTAATAATAATAGAGGCAGAACCACAGAATGTTCAGCAAAAAAGATGAAAGGGGGAAAAAAAACCCAAGTGCGTGCTACAAAACTGCAAGGAAAGACTTCCTGATGTGATGGCAGTGCAGTTATAAACCAGTTGAGGTTGCATTCAGCTTTGTTCTTGTCAGTAAGCATCTTTACATTTTCTTCTTGGAGGTTAAAACATGTTGGGCTCAGGACAGTAGTGAAGGCAGCCTCTCCAAAGCTGCACTGCGTGATCATGCTTCACACATAATCAGAATGCTAATATGTTAGATTTCAGCTCCACTCAATCTCTGTGGCCTGCTGGATGTCATAAAAGGGGACCAAAATTCTTCTGAGTTTTCACATTTCACTTCTATTTTAGAGAAGTGCTTGCTAGAAAAGACAAATGTGAGACATGAATTTTATTACAAGCCTTTTCAAATACCAAAGGATGCATTTAGTATTGTTTCAGGTCCATGTAACAACTGTTCCTGCCCTTTGCTCAAGGGCATTGCAGTTCTTGATATACAGCAGTGCTTGCTACAGTTGTGTTTGGGACATGCACACTGTGGAAGCGCCAAGGTGCTGTATGTGAGTTTTAGCTGGCAAAGTCTATGACTAAGATGATACAACTTGGAGAAACTACTATTTATCTTTGCTGCAGAATTATCTTGGAGGTTGTCATATTGTATTACTGCACCATGATCTTTTGCTTTTACGTGAGTGAATAGTATCACATTTTGCCTGGATGTTTTGAGTGTTTATTGTTCCCAGGGGACATCTTGTTTATTTGTCTTCCTTCTGGTCTGTCACAACATTTTTAGTTTGATGCAGATTACTTACAAGTTTGCACATGATGAGTCTTGTAATCTCATTTCCTTCACCAAACTTCATATGCAGCTCTGAGAAATATTCCCATTTCACTGAAGTACTTCCTCAGTGGCACAATATAGATAAAAGTAGATATAAGTCACTGTAAAAATTGTATTGTGATGCTGGATTTGTTGATTTATTCAACAATAACAAAATACAAAGCAATAGGTGAACAACCTAGGCTGAATTCCCTTGAGTATCTGACTGATGCAGAAGCATCTTATTTCTTTCTGCTTCTTTTGGAAACAACAAAAGTCAATTCTTCCCTAACTAGCTTTGTTCAGCTTCTTAATGTCTTAAATGAGTATTTAAATGCCCTGATCTTGGTCAATTAAGTAAATGGGGTTGTGGAAGCTGAAAAGCAGAGGTGGCTTTTAAATGGAAAAAATAGCAAAATCCTGGTGTTACCTATATCTGAAACTCCACTGTACCAAAAGTTCCATCTTTACCTTACCAGATGTTTTTTTTTGATGTTCTGCCAGCCCTGGAGAATTACTGCACTGGTCACACACGTTAGAGGCCACAACTGAAAAAGCTGAATGTGGAGATGTGACAGCTCGCTGCAGTCGCGGCAGTCTGAGGAAGTTTGCCCTCTTGCTGTCCACTGCCCTGTGGATGAATAGATGACTTCAGACTGAGCTGCCTTTCAGAGAGCAACCACAAACCCTTTGGGCCGTGCACTCCCAAGCAGTGGATTTCTCTCTTAAAAACTTGGCACTGATTTCCATTACTTCCCTTAAGCCTCTTTAGTACCTGACTACTCTTAAGGTGTCTCTAGAGCTTTATCTTCTCCAGGTTGAACAACCCCAACTCTCATAGCCTATCGCTACAGGGGAGGTGCTCCAACCCTCTGATTGTCTTTGTGACCCTCCTCTGGATCCACTCCAGCAGTTCTACATCCTTTTGTGCTGCCAGCGCCAGAAGTGAATGCAGTGCTGCAGGTGAGGGTCTCATGAAAGTAGAGTGGGAGAATCACCAGCCTTGTCCTGCTGGCCACATTGATTTTGGTGCAGCCCAGAATCTGGGCTGTTCTCAGTACTGTTCTGATACTCCTCTGCAATATACATCTGTATTACTACTTTAACTGCAACCATAGCTGTCTGCTGTTAACAACTGGTTACATATGTGCTGAGAGCTCTGTCTCTAGTCACAATACAGTAGTACTCATAGTGTAGTAATTTTACCGAGACATTTTGTAAAGGAAAAACTAGAAAAGAGTAACAATGTAACAGTAGTGTGCATAAGGTTTCAGAGAGCATCTTTTGGCCACAATTTGACTTGTCTGAACATCTTTTGGCCACAATTTGATTTGTTTTGTCAGTCTGCTGTAGAGATGACTAGTTGATTGCTGCTCAGTGAAACCATATTTTTTTTTTTTTAAAAAAAAAGGTTAAACTTTCTTTGACTCTTTAAACAGAAGTGACATATGCTCAACCATTCTCACTTCACGATTTCAGGAGTTTTATGTTATTTTCACTTGAATGGAGAAGTGATTTCAAAAGACTCCTTTACCCTTCCGGAGTCAACATGGTGAGGCAATAGAATATTGAAGTACTTGTGGTGCTGCTGCTTTAATTTTCTTTTCTACATGGTATTATTTGGTATGTTTTCAGCTTAGCACATGTGGAATTGAAAGCAACCATGTCTTCACAACAAATAAAACTGTTGTGTCTGGTACATGCCTCCATGCTACTCATCACTATCTTGTCCTTTCTGTGAGAAGTATGCTTTGGTGTTAGTTGGGTTGTCATTTCCAGTTATGCTTAGGATGCCCTTCCCATGGAATGGGATGAAGGCTGGATATTGCATGACAGAATATCCTATAGTGCCAATATTTTCTGACCTCAGATGATTTTCTGAGTCACAGTGCAGCATTACTGTATTTCTTATACCCAATGAGTGACATTTTAACGTGAACATGAGTATCAAAGTTTTGTGCTATTGCATTGCCAAGTGTGTTCTCTTCTAGCATCATTTACACTGGATAGATAAAATAAACATGACCTGAAGTAGTTTAGTTTCCTTTCTAGTTCAGATTCTGTTTGTTCAGTGTTGAAATACTTGAAGATGACTTTGTATCAATGCATCAGTCTAATAATTTTCTGTTTATCTTCATGTATTTTCTCTGTAGCTATTGCTGCTCAACCCCCTGTATTTTTGGTGCATTAATTGTCACAGAAGTCACTTCTACCCTTTGCCACCTGTTTCAAAGAACACATCCCTTGTGGCATTCATTTGCTACTTCTTTCAAGCTGATGCTTGTAGGTAGAATATTTTTTTTCTGAAACTTTTTTTAGAACAAAGATTTTAGTGAAACCTATTTAAGTGACATGAGGGGGCTAAAATTGTGTTTTATAAAACCAAGAGCTCATGTCCAGCATCTCATCCACCAGTACCCCTAATAATAGCTAATGATTAAATGAATCTTGCCTTCTTTCATACCACAACTGACAGAGGGAAGGATTTTCACAGATCAGGTTGTGTAACTGTGACTTTGTCTTCTTTAGATCACTTCTTAGGCCTTATTGTTAGTATGATGTCTGCCAGGAACTGCTCAGTGCTTTGACTGCAAACTGGCTATGGTGGATCCCCAGAATGTTCACCTCAGGGAACTGTGAAACATACCGACATGGTTTTCCTGGAGTTGAATCAGGGAATAGTGTAATTAATTTGGGTTCATCCTGTTCTAGAAGTTTCCAGCGTAGAGTGAAAAATTTACTATTTCTTGGTCAGGCTGTGATGAAATGATACATGTAATCCAGATTTGGGAAGGAGGCCAATCTCTGTCAAACCAAAGGCTGGATTTCATTTTATGAAAGGTGTTTTAATATTAGAATTTATTGAAATTCTTATCCCCAAACAGTCTTATAATTCCTAAGCGCTTTGAGATGCATAGCTGGGAAAATTTTTGTGCGCAACCAAATGTATGTAAGACTATCTATGGTATGTACATGATCAAGTCTGCTAGGAGCAGTCAAAGCTATTTATTATACAGGGAAGAATGATGTTATGAGCAAGTAGAAGTGTGTGCTACAACAAACATTAATGCCACAGCTTTGGCAGTTTCCCACACAGCATTTAATGGGTATGAAGCAGTTTAGTCACAAGATCAGGGAACTGATACATCTGTTAAGAGCAATGCATTTTATGCACCATAAAATTAAATGTTGCATTGCCAAGCATTATAGCAAGAATTCTTGTAGACAGTTTTTGCAAAGGAAACGTTGTAAAATGATATTGTAAGAAGGTGGTGCTGGAAATCTGTTTGGGAAACATATTCCATTAGGAACATGCACTGTACTTGACGGGGGCATTGCAGCTGCCATTTATGGTGCTTTATTGTCTCTGCATTAAGAATATTCCGTGTGCTGGTAGCAGCCTAAAGCATGAGAAGGATATTTCACATTTATGTTGAACCTTATCATTCTAAATGAATCCCAAGTACTAAAAAAATGGATATGGCATATGTTCTGTGATGCTGCTGAAGTGCTGTTATCAGGTTATGAGGCAAACAAACGCTGTCTGGAATGTTTTGTGAGCATCAGGGAAGAAAATATTTGGCCAGACAATACCAAGTTTTAAGAACTGCACATTTGAAAAGTCCCAGCACTTTGAGGCACGTTTGAGCAAGTGGTAGAGATTTTTCAGTGCTTTGAGTTCTTTAAACACATGAATCATAGAATCAGTCAGAGTTGGAAGGGACCATAAGAATCATCTAGTTTCAACCCCACTGCTGTGGCTGGGGGCACCTCACACTGGATCAGGCTGTCCACAGACTTATCCAGCCTGGCCTTAATTAGACATTAGGAAGAAGTTCTTCACCATAAGGGTGGTGAGACACTGGAACAGGTTGCCCAGGGAGGTGGTAGAAGCCTCATCTCTGAATATTTTTAAGGGCAGGCTGGATGTGGCTGTGGGCAACTTGATCTAGTGGAAAGTGTCCCAGTCCATGGCACAGAGGTTGGAACTAGATGATCATTGAGGTCACTTCCAACCCTGACAACTCTGTGATTACATGTGTATGTAAGCACACAAGTCAGCAGTATGGTCTTAAAAGCTCCTTAGAGTCTCATAGCTTAAGAATTGGAGGGGTAAATTTTTAGTCACAGTGTAAATTGAAACAGGTTTACTAATTGACAGGAGTAGAGGGTATGGCCCCTTGGGTTTTTTAAATGCTCTTGGCACAGTCAAAGATTATACACACAAAGATTGTATTTGCTTTTCTGAACTTACTCGTTAGATGTGTTCTTTATTAATCTTTATTTCTGTAGTTAAGTCTGCTCTGAAGAACTGCCTGGCAGGTTAAGGTTCTTAACACGTCTTTCTCGCTGGGGGGTTGTAAGGCTTAATTGTTCATAATGTGTAAAAGCTTGAGATGAAAAGATTTATGTGAAAGCAACACATTATGATGATTATAAGGCTGATGGTGATGCATGTCACACCTGCTGTCACACCACCTTGAGCAAAAGCAGTCTCTGCCTTTAGACTGAAATTTCTGTGTAACACTGAGAGCAATCTCACTTTTCAGGGCTTCTTTTTTTTTTCCTCTGTTGAAAAATGTGGTGGCTCTCTCACATAAGTCAAAATATTTGAGTGTATTCTCTTCTACATGAGCTGTGCACTTCAGGATAAAACGTAGTTGCTGAGATTGTTTTATGTAAATGCAGATATTGAGGTGACCATAGAATCATGGAATCAGAACGATTTGGTTGTAAGAGTCCTCTAAAAGTCATCCAGTCCAATGCCCCTGCAATGAGCGGAGGCATCCTCCAATACAGCAGGTTGCTTAAACTCTTCTCAAGCCTCACCTTGAATATCTCCAGGGATGAGACCTCAACTACCTCCCTGGGCAACCTGTTGCAGTGTTCCAGTACCCTCATGGTGCAGAACTTGTTCTTCAATCCAATCTAAATCTGATCTGCTCTCATTTCAAACCTTTGTCCTCATCCTTTCCCTGCAGGCCTTTGCAAACGGTCCCTCTGCAGCCTTCTTGCAGCCCCCTACAGCCCCCAGGTAGGCTGTCTGGAGCCTTCTCTTCTGCAGGTTGAACAACCCCAACTCCCTCAGCCTGTCCTCGTAGCAAAGCTACTCCAGCCCCTGATCATGTTCGTGGCTCTCCTCTGGACCCATTCCAGAGCCCTGAACATAGGAAGGATATGGCATTTGGTGCTGGGAAAATGAAAATAATTGCTAAACATCTACATATGCCTTGTTCTTACTTGTTCCCCCCCCCTTTCTTTTCCCTCTTCGATGCTCTGCTTTTGTGGTAATATTTTAGTTACTGAAAAGCTTTTTAATTTAAAAGGCAGATAAGAACTGAGACTAATTGTGTCCTATTAATAGTTATTTGCGTTCTCTTTTTCATCCAACAAATGCCAAGGTCAGAAGTGTAGTAGAAGAGTGCAAAAGTTACCCAGACCTAAGAGAATCCATTATTTAATGTGGTATGTTTTAGCAGTGTGCTCGAATCTCTTTCCCATCTCTCCAACCCCTCTTCATTGTTTTCTTTGTTATTCTCTCCCTTCTATAAACTTGATTTGAATGAGAAAGAACACTCTGGGGCATTGCTGATGGGATACAGGGCTTTTCATCTCTTGATTGCCTTCTTGGCAGTGTCTTTAGTGAATTCAGACCTTTATCTGTTAGAGACTGCAAGGTAAACTAGATTCTGTAAATTGAGATTAACTGTTAATTCTGTTCCTTAGTGGGGAAAGGTCTCTATCAAACATGGTATTTCTCTTGATAAAGAATGAGGGCTGGACAGGTATTGTGGGTGAGCTCTGAAACCTTCAGTACTGAAGTCTTTCCTCTTGTGTAGTCAGAGAGCTCTGATCCCTGGGACTGACAATTCCCATCCTTCTGGTGTTGGTCAATAGAATGTAATCATGCTTTGAACAAGGCTTTTTGTTTTGGGTGGAGAGTCTTGGCAGAATGATTTAAAAGGTGATGCAAAAGGCTGTTAGGGTTTTCAGAGACACCTCTGTAGCTCTTGCAGCATACCATTAAGTGTTGCATTAAGACGAGAGAAACCTAAATTTTAGTGTGCTTGTTTAAAGATGCACTGTTTAAGGTCTCTTAATGTCTTCAGAAGTTATTTGTCATTACACAACCTTCAACCAGACCAAAAAATCCTGCTACCATTTTATTTCCAGCTTTCTTCTTCTCCCTCCCAGCAATGTCACCTTCAGATAGCTAAGTGCTATCAATAATTCCTTGATTTACTATTGCATTTTTTGTGCAGCTATCAAAATGAGGATTTATTTTCCTTTTCAATTGTTGTGCTTGCAGTAAGGTGCCCAGGAACCTTCAAAAAAAAAAAGTTGCTGAATGTAACACTTCAGAGGCTGTGACTGCAGGCAAGCAGCACACTCGCTTCCAACCACCACTGAAAATGCTTTCTTAAAGCTCCTATACAATTTCAACAAATTGTGTTCCTCATACAAAGAATTACCACAACATTAGGGTTTATTAACATTTTAGACTTTTTTTTTTTTTTGACAGCTTATTCAACATTCTGGTGTTTTTAATGACACATTTATTGGAGGATGCTAGGTAGCTTTTCATTACAGGAATATTAGAGGTTTGAAGGGACCTCTGGAGATCTTGGAGTCCAACACCTCAGCCAGAGGGGGACCATAGAATCTAGTGCAGGTCGCACAGACACACATCCAGACAGGGCTGGAAAGTCTGTAGAGGAGACTCCACGGCCTCCCTGAGGAGCTCTGTGACCCCTACAGCCAAGTTGTTCTTCCTCACGTTGAGGTGGAAATTCCTGTGCTGCAGTTTCCATCTATTGCCCCTTGTCCTGTTCCAGGACATCAAGTGAGGAGAGGCTGTCTCTTCCTTCCTGACCCCCCAGCCCTTGGATATTTATAGACATTGATCAGATCCCCTCTCAACCTTCTCTCCACACTAAACAACCCCAGGACTCTGAGGCTAATCAGGCAGAGCTCCAGACCCTTCAGCATCCTTGTACCCCTCCCTTGGACTTTCTCTAGCCAGATCTCTGTCCCTCTTGAACTGGGGATCCCAACACTGGATACAATATTCCAAGTAGGGCCTCACTAGGGCAGAGTAGAATGGGAGGAGAACCTCCCTTGATCTGCTGGACACACTCTTAATGTACCCCATTAAGTGATACAGAGTAAATCGTTCAAACTGAGGCAGTATGTTACTTACAGGTAAATAAAACTCATGTTTTGTTGGTGAAGGTGCCTACCAATGCCACAGGGCAAAGCAAGAGGAATGAATTTAAAGATTGAATGCCCCTTAGATGAGGGGAGAATCCAGCTAGTCTTATGCTGAATGCATCTGTGGAGTGTATTTGTGTGGAGTTGAAGGCTGGGATCAAAGAACTGTAAAACACAGCTAGAAAACTATTTTTTCTGTGTCTGCATCTTCCCTGTACTGTACTGAGGTCAAACAGACCTGAGATTGCATCTCCTTTTCATTGAATTCAGGCTTTTTTTTTTTTTTTTTTTTTTTCCCTTCTGTCTTTTGGGGGTTTGGAATAGTGTC